>AWUE01020511.1:0-21944 GCA_001974825.2 Corchorus olitorius | reverse complement strand
TTTCCGTACAGAATCGCCCCAAAATAGCGACGTTTTGGTTCAGAAACGCCTCTAAATAGCGGCGTTTCGGGATGAATACGATGTTATTCTTAAATCAAAATTTTGTTCTAAAATTTAACTCCCCGGCGTTTCTGGTATAGGAACACCGCAAAATAGGGGCGTTTCCGTACAACAAACGCCGCTATTCTAAATAGCGGCGTTTGTACTCAAAACACCGTAAAATTACGGCAGTTTTTACAACGGCACCTCTCGCGGCAACGTGTGAAACGCCGCTATTTCAAATAGCGGCGTTTAAAAATGCCGCCATATGAAAAAAAAAACGCTGCTATTCTTACGATTTTCTGTAGGGTAAGTTTAAAAAAAACTAAAATAAAAAAAAAACGATAAATAGGTTTAGAGATGAATAGATACAGAGAATAATAAATAAATAGGTAGCTAAAAAAAAGATAATAATAATAAATAAATAGATAATAGCTAAATTAATAAATAAGAAGATAAATAGTAAATAAATAGATAATAATTAAATTAATAAATAAAAAGATAAATAGTAAATAAATTGATAATAGTTAAAAATAAATAAATAGATAAATAGTAAATAAATAGATAATAGTTAAAAATAAATAAATTGATAAATAGTAAATAAATAGATGATAGTTAAAAATAAATAAATAAAATAAATAGTGAATAAATAATAAAAAAATATTTTTGGTTTTTTTGTGTCTTTTCTCTAATTAATGCATGTATGCAAATGATGAATGCAAAATCAAAATTATTATACCAATTCACATAGTCTTGGGTTATTGAAAATTCTTTTTGAGACATGTGCACGGAACTCCGAAGCATCCCGAAAGAACCCTCTCATCCTCAGAGACATTCAACGAGCCCCGAAAATTCGATCACTCGTGAAAGCCCCTTCTTTGGAAGACTATGATTATTGGTTGTTTAGTGGCATGATAATTAATAAATCACATATAAATTAAAATGCATAATTAAACATGGATGCATATACCCTAATCATAATTTAATTAAAATAAAATTAAATCTAATTGAAATTGAAATATAATGAATTATTGAGCAATTAAAAGTAATGCTAAGTTAATTATGAAATTAGACCATTAATTAAAACAATTATAACCCTAGGTGCATGAATTAAAATTAAACAAACTCTTAATTGCATGAAAAACAAACTGTTGTATACCCAAACAAATAAATTAAAAAAAACAGTAGCCAAATCGCATTAAATTTCAAATTAGATTAAATATTTAGGACAAGAATAAACAAAATTAAAGCAAAATGATCTAATTACACTAATCTCAGGGACCTACATGAATAAGGGATGAACTTTCTGTCTTTATGTGCATTGTATAGAAACTAAAGGGACCAAATCGCATTAAAATAGAAATCAGAATTAAAGCTACTATATTCAATTGAACAATTTTGCATTAAAACATACAAATCAATGACCTGATTGATTTAATAAAAAAACAAATAACCATGAGAAGGGGTTTTACCCAACAGAGAAGAGATGGAGATTCTGACAAATTTCCAACGAAGCAAATTGATGAAGGTAGTACTTTTTGTACTAAAATTACTTTGGGATGCGTGCTTGTCTCTTTCTTTACCCCTCCTTCCTTTGCTATCTCACCTCTCTCTCTTTTATTCTCCCTTATTTTTTACTTCTTTTTTCTTTCCACTTTTTTCAAACGTCTCAACCCTCTGCAAACTTTTTTTCTCTTCCGCCAAAGCTTCTTTTTTTCTAAAGAAAAAGCAATTTCGGCTCTCAATTTTTTTAACCTTAAAAAAAAACCCCTTAACCCTAGGGATTTATCTATTTATACCTAGAGTCATTCCCTTATTGGGTTTGGACTCAAATTACATGAAGAAAAATAAACCCACTTACATGGACCCATAAAAAATAATAATGATAAAAACATGAGTTTCAATTTTGGACTAAAAACAATGGGCTTATTCCAAAATTAATTAAGCCCAAATTTTAGTGTCTACAGTCCACTGTGAAGTTTTTAGCTCAATTGAAACACTTGTTATTTTGGACCTATCAGGGCCCATTAGATCTGTTTTGAATCGTCTTCGATTTGGCAACCCTCGATGTTTTCTTTCCATTGTTTATGGCCTAACAGTAATCATTATGGTGAGATTAGTCCACTTTGAAGTTTTTAGATCATTTGGAACACTTGTTATTTTAGGCCTATCGGGGCCCATTAGTTCCATTTTGAATCGTCTTCGATTTGGGAAACACTAATGCTTTTCTTTCCATTGTTTATGGCCTAACTATAATCATTTTTGTGAGATTAGTCCACTTTGAAGTTTTTAGCTCATTTGGAACACTTGTTATTTTGGGTCTATCGGGGCCCATTAGTTCTGTTTTGAATCGTCTTCGATTTGGAAAACACCAATGCTTTTTTTCCATTGTTTATGGCCTAACTATAATAATTTTGGTGAGATTAGTCCACTGTGAAGTTTGTAGCTCATTTGGAACACTTGTTATTTTGGGCATATCGGGGCCCATTAGTTCCGTTTTGAATCGTCTTCGATTTGGAAAACCTCAATGCTTTTCTTTCCATTGATTATGGCCTAACTATAAGAAGTTTGGTGAGCTTAGTCCACTGTGAAGTTTTTAACTCATTTGGAACACTTGTTATTTTGGGCATATCGGGGCCCATTAGTTCCGTTTTGAATCGTCTTGATTTTAGAAACCTTAATGCTTTTCTTTCCATTGATTATGGCCTAACTATAATCATTTTGGTGAGATTTGTCCACTGTGAAGTTTTTAGCTCATTTGGAACACTTGTTATTTTGGGCCTATCGGGGCCCATTAGTTCCGTTTTGAATCGTTTTCGATTTTGGAAACCTCAATGCTTTTCTTTCCATTGATTATGGCCTAACTATAATAATTTTGGTGAGATTAGTCCACTGTGAAGTTTGTAGCTCATTTGGAACACTTGTTATTTTGGGCATATCGGGCCCATTAGTTCCGTTTTGAATCGTCTTCGATTTGGAAAACCTCAATGCTTTTCTTTCCATTGATTATGGCCTAACTATAAGAAGTTTGGTGAGTTTAGTCCACTGTGAAGTTTTTAACTCATTTGGAACACTTGTTATTTTTGGACTATCGGGCCCATTAGATCCGTTTTGAATTGTCTTCGATTTGGAAGCCCTCGATGCTTTTCTTTCCATTGTTTATGGCCTAACTATAATCATTTTGGTGAGATTAGTCCATTGTGAAGTTTTAAGCTCATTTGGAACACTTGTTATCTTGGGCCTACCGGGGCCCATTAGTTCCATTTTGAATCGTCTTTGATTTGGGAAACCTCAATGCTTTTCTTTCCATTGTTTATGGCTTAATTATAATCATTTTAGTAAGATTAGTAAACTGTGAAGTTTTTAACTCATTTGGAACACTTGTTATTTTGGGCCTTTCGGGGCCCATTAGTTCCGTTTTGAATTGTCTTTGATTTGGCATCCCTCGATGCTTTCTTTCCAATGTTTATGGCCTAACTATAATCATTTGGGTGAGATTAGTCCACTGTGAAGTTTTTAACTCATTTGGAAGACTTGTTATTTTGGGCCTTTCGGGGCCCATTAGTTCTGTTTTGAATCGTCTTCGATTTGGAAAACACCAATTCTTTTTTTTCCATTGTTTATGGCCTAACTATAATAATTTTGGTGAGATTAGTCCACTGTGAAGTTTGTAGCTCATTTGGAACACTTGTTATTTTGGGCATTTCGGGGCCCATTAGTTCTGTTTTGAATCGTCTTCGATTTGGTAAACCCCAATGCTTTTTTTTTTCAATTGTTTGTTTATGGCCTAACTATAATCATTTTGGTGAGATTAGTCCACTGTGAAGTTTTTAGCTCATTTGGGACACTTGTTATTTTGGGCCTTTCGGGGCCCATTAGTTATGTTTTGAATCGTCTTCAATTTGCCAAACCTCAATGCTTTTCTTTCCATTGTGTATGGCCTAACTATAACCATTTTGGTGACATTAGTCCACTGTGAAGTTTTTAGCTTATTTGGAACACTTGTTATTTTGGGCCTATCAGGGCCCATTAGTGACGTTTTGAATCGTCTTCGATTTGGCAAACCTCAATGCCTTTCTTTCCATTGTTTATGGCCTAACTATAATCATTTTGGTGAGATTAGTCCACTGTGAAGTTTTTAGCTCATTTGAAACACTTTTTATTTTGGACCTATTGGGGTCCTTTTGTTTTGTTTTGAATCATCTTTGATTTGGCAAACCTCAATGCTTTTCTTTCCACTGTTTATGGCCTAACTATAATCATTTTGGTGAGATTAGTCGACTTTGATGTTTTAAGCTCATTTGGAACACTTGTTATTTTTGCCTTTCGGGGTCCATTAGTTCCGTTTTGAATCGTCTTCGATTTGGCAATCCTCGATGCTTTTCTTTCCATTGTTTATGGCCTAACTATAATCATTTTGCTGAGATTAGGGCTTTGTGAAGTTTTTAGATCATTTGGAACACTTATTATTTTGGTCCTTTCGGGGCCCATTAGTGACGTTTTGAATCGTCTTCGATTTGGCAAACCTCAATGCTTTTCTTTCCATTGTTTATGGCCTAACTATAATCATTTTGGTGATCGTATAACTTCCGTAAGTAATGTATGGCTAGTACGAAGTTATTACCCGTTTTGAATCGTCTTCGACTTGGCAAACCTCAATTCTTTTCCTTCCATTGTTTATTGCCTAACTGTAATCATTATGGTGAGATTAGTCCACTTTGAAGTTTTTAACTCATTTGGTACACTTGTTACTTTGGGCCTATCGGAGCCCATTAGTGACATTTTGAATCGTCTTCGACTTGACAACCCTCAATTCTTTTCCTTCCATTATTTATGGCCTAACTATAATCATTTTGGTGAGATTAGTCCACTGAGAAGTTTTTAACTCATTTTGAACACTTGTTACTTTGGGCCTATCGGAGCTCATTAGTGACATTTTGAATCGTCTTCGATTTGGGAAAGCTCAATGCTTTTCTTTCCATTGATTATGGTCTAACTATAATCATTTTGGTGAGATTAGTCCATTGTGAAGTTTTTAACTTATTTGGAACACTTGTTATTTTAGGCCTATCGGGCCCATTAGTTCCGTTTTGAATCGTCTTCGATTTGGGAAACCTCAATGCTTTTCTTTCCATTGTGTATGGCCTAACTAGTCCACTATGAAGTTTTTAGCTCATTTGGAACACTTGTTATTTTGGAACTATTAGGGCCCATTAGATCCATTTTGAATCGTCTTCGATTTGGTAATCCTCGATGCTTTTCTTTCCATTGTTTATGGCCTAATTGTAATCATTACGGTGAGATTAGTCCACTTTGAAATTTTTAGTTCATTTGGAACACTTGTTATTTTGGGCATATCGGGGCCCATTAGTTCCGTTTTGAATCGTCTTCGATTTGGAAAACCTATATGCTTTTCTTTCCATTGATTATGGCCTAACTATAATAATTTTGGTGAGGTTAGTCCACTGTGAAGTTTTTAACTCATTTGGAACATTTGTTATTTTTGGCCTAACGGGCCCATTAGTGAAGTTTTGAATCGTCTTCGATTTGGCAAACTTCAATTCTTTTCTTTCCATTGATTATGGCCTAACTATAATCATTATGGTGAGATTAGTCCACTTTGAAGTTTTTAACTCATTTGGAACACTTGTTATTTTGGGTCTTTCGGGGCCCATTAGTTCCGTTTTGAATCGTCTTCGATTTAGAAAACACCAATTCTTTTTTTTCCATTGTTTATGGCCTAACTATAATAATTTTGGTGACATTAGTCCACTGTGAAGTTTTTAGCTCATTTGGAACACTTGTTATTTTAGGCATATCGGGGCCCATTAGTTCCGTTTTGAATCGTCTTCGATTTAGGAAACCTCAATGCTTTTCTTTCCATTGATTATGGCCTAACTATAATAATTTTGGTGAGCTTAGTCCACTGTGAAGTTTTTAGCTCATTTGGAACACTTGTTATTTTTGGCCTATCGGGCCCTTTAGTGAAGTTTTGAATCGTCTTCGATTTGGCAAACTCAATGCTTTTCTTTCCATTGATTATGGCCTAACTATAATCATTTTGGTGAGATTAGTCCACTGTGAAGTTTTTAGCTCATTTGGAACACTTGTTATTTTGGGCCTATCGGGCCCACAAGTTCCGTTTTGAATCGTCTTCGACTTGGCAAACCTCAATTCTTTTCCTTCCATTGTTTATTGCCTAACTGTAATCATTATGGTGAGATTAGTCCACTTTGAAGTTTTTAACTCATTTGGTACACTTGTTACTTTGGGCCTATCGGAGCCCATTAGTGACATTTTGAATCGTTTTCGATTTGGGAAAGCTCAATGCTTTTCATTCCATTGATTATGGCCTAACTATAATCATTTTGGTGTGATTAGTCCACTGTGAAGTTTTTAGCTCATTTGGAACACTTATTATTTTAGGCCTATCGGGCTCATTAGTTCCGTTTTAAATAGTCTTCGGTTTGGGAAACTTCAATGCTTTTCTTTCCATTGTTTATGGCCTAACTATAATCATTTTGGTGACATTAGTCCACTGTAAAGTTTTTAGCTCATTTGGAAGACTTGTTATTTTGGACCTATCAGGACCCATTAGATCCGTTTTGAATCGTCTTCGATTTGGCAATCCTCGATGCTTTTCTTTCCATTGATATTGCCTAATTGTAATCATTATGGTGAGATTAGTCCACTTTGAAGTTTTAAGCTCATTTGGAACACTTATTATCTTGGGCCTAACGGGGCCCATTAGTTCCGTTTTTGATTTGGGAAACCTCAATGCTTTTTTTCCATTGTTTATGACCTAATTATAATCATTTTAGTAAGATTAGTCCACTGTGAAGTTTTTAGCTCATTTGAAACACTTGTTATTTTGGGTCTTTCGGGGCCCATTAGTTCCGTTTTGAATCGTCTTTGATTTGGCATCCCTCGATGCTTTCTTTCCATTGTTTATGGCCTAACTATAATCATTTGGGTGAGATTAGTCCACTGTGAAGTTTTTAACTCATTTGGAAGACTTGTTATTTTGGGCCTTTCAGGGCTCATTAGTTCCGTTTTGAATCGTCTTCGATTTGGCAAACCTCAATGCTTTTCTTTCCATTGTTTATGGCCAAACTATAATGATTTTGGTGAGATTAGTCCACTGTGAACTTTATAGATCACGTGGAACACCTGTTATTTTGGGCCTATCGGCGCCCATTAGTTCCGTTTTGAATCGTCTTCGGTTTGGCAAACCTCAATGCTTTTCTTTCCATTTTTATGGCCTAACTATAATCATTTGGTGAGATTAGTCCACTGTGAAGTTTTAGCTCATTGGAATACTCGTTATTTGGGCCTATCGAAGCCCATTAGTTACGTATTGAATAGTCTTCGATTTGGCAAACCTCAATGCTTTTCTTTCCATTGTTTATGGCCTAACTATAATCATTTTGGTGAGATTAGTCCACTGTGAAGTTTTAACTCATTTGGAACACTTATTATTTTAGGCCTATCGGGCTCATTAGTTTCGTTTTGAATCGTCTTCGATTTGGGAAACCTCAATGCTTTTCTTTCCATTGTGTATGGCCTAACTATAATCATTTTGGTGACATTAGTCCACTGTGAAGTTTTTAGCTCATTTGGAACACTTGTTATTTTGGACCTATCAGGACCCATTAGATCCATTTTGAATCGTCTTCGATTTGGCAATCCTCGATGCTTTTCTTTCCATTGTTTATTGCCTAATTGTAATCATTATGGTGAGATTAGTCCACTTTGAAGTTTTAAACACATTTGGAACACTTGTTATCTTGGGCCTATCGGGGCCCATTAGTTCCATTTTGAATCGTCTTTCATTTAGGAAACCTCAATGCTTTTCTTTCCATTGTTTATGACCTAATTATAATCATTTTAGTAAGATTAGTCCACAGTGAAGTTTTTAGCTCATTTGGAACACTTGTTATTTTGGGCCTTTCGGGGCACATTAGTTCCGTTTTGAATTGTCTTTGATTTGGCATCCCTCGATGCTTTCTTTCCATTGTTTATGGCCTAACTATAATCATTTGGGTGAGATTAGTCCACTGTGAAGTTTTTAATTCATTTGGAAGACTTGTTATTTTAGGCATATCGGGGCCCATTAATTCCGTTTTGAATCGTCTTCGATTTGGAAAACCTCAATGCTTTTCTTTCCATTGATTATGGCCTAACTATAATAATTTTGGTGAGTTTAGTCCACTGTGAAGTTTTTACCTCATTTGGAACACTTGTTATTTTTGGCCTATCGGGCCCTTTAGTGAAGTTTTGAATCGTCTTCGATTTGGCAAATCTCAATGCTTTTCTTTTCATTGATTATGGCCTAACTATAATCATTTTGGTGAGATTAGTCCACTGTGAAGTTTTTAGCTCATTTCTAACACTTGTTATTTTGGGCCTATCGGGCCCACTAGTTCCATTTTGAATCGTCTTCGACTTGACAACCCTCAATTCTTTTCCTTCCATTATTTATGGCCTAACTATAATCATTTTGGTGAGATTAGTCCACTGTGAAGTTTTTAGCTCATTTGGAACACTTGTTATTTTGGGCCTATCGGGCTCATTAGTTCCGTTTTGAATTGTTTTCGATTTTGGAAACCTTAATGCTTTTCTTTCCATTGTTTATGGCCTAACTATAATCATTTTAGTGAGAATAGTCCACTGTGAAGTTTTTAGCTCATTTGGAACACTTGTTATTTTGGGCCTATCGGGGCCCATTAGTTCTGTTTTGAATCGTCTTCGATTTGGCAACCATCGATGCTTTTATTTCCATTGTTTATGGCCTAACTGTAATCATTATGGTGAGATTACTCCACTTTGAAGTTTTTAGCTCATTTGGAACACTTGTTATTTTGGACCTATCAGGGCCCATTAGTTCCGTTTTGAATCGTTTTGGGAAACCTCAATGCTTTTCTTTCCATTGTTTATGGCCTAACTATAATCATTTTGGTGAGATTAGTTCACTGTGATGTTTTTAGCTCATTTGAAACACTTGTTATTTTGGGTCTATCGGGGCCATTGAGGTTTCCCAAATCGAAGACTATTCAAAACAGAACTAATGAGACCCGATAGAGCTCAAATTGAGAAGTGTTTCAAACGAGCTAAAAACTTCAAAATGGACTAATTTCACTATAATGATTATAGTTAGGCCATAAACAATGCAACGAAAAGTATCAATGGAAAGAAAGGCAGATTTTGTTAGGGATCTCCATGCCAAGGTTAAAGCTCAAATTGAGTAGAAAACACAACACTACATGAAGAATGTTAACAAGCGGCGCAAAGAGGTCATCTTTGAACCTGGAGATTGGGTTTGGTTGCATCTAAGGAAGGAAAGGTTCCCCGAGAAGAGGAAGTCTAAGCTCTTACCTCGTGGAGATGGTCCATTCCATGTTTTGGAGAGGATCGACAACAGTGCATACAAGCTAGATCTTCCTAGTGAATATGGTAATGTAAGTGCTACTTTTAATGTTTCAGTCATAACCTTGTTTGATAATGATGCAGATTTGAGGACAAATCCTTTTTCAAGGGAGAGGGGATGATGTGCCAAGGGCTTATCATGGTCTTTAAGAACTCAATGGAGATCATGGAGAAGATGTGCTCATGCGTGAAGGAGGCTTGGAGAAGCTTGAAGATGCTAGGGATGCGCACAATGAAGTTTCAAGCTCATTGAAGTTGGTTTCAAGCTCGTCGGAGTTGCCTAAGATGCCATTTGATCCATTGAAGATGCCATTAGGTCAAATGTGTCGTAACGTGCGGGTCCGGGGTCCCGACCCCTACCGTTTAACGACTTTAAGGGGGGAAAACCAAGCCGGCCTAAAGGAATCGCCACTAATCTTTTTTTAGCCTAGGTGTGATTAGCCACCTATTGATTATTAGACCTAATGTATCGCCAGCTTGGCGACAGACACACTAAGTTTAATACTACGGTCTACGAACCAAAACCTAGGTCTAGGAGTCGGTTGCGTGTGGAGAAGGATTAGCACCCCCACAACGCCCGTCAATATGACGGTACTGAAAGTCTAACACTAATCTGAGAAAAATCTTAAATTGGTTGCTTTTAATCTTAAATGCTTAATCTTAATCTTTTTGTATTTTCTTAAGTCTTAAAACCTTTTATTCTCTAAAACGTGAAAACGTGACAAAGCTTGCCCTTTCACCGGAATGGCGTTTTTGGAAGGTAGAATAAACTAAAATACGGAAATGATGAAACTGACCTTTTCACCGAAAGGGTATTTTGGTAATCAAAAGTAAACTCAAATGCAAAAAGACAAAAATGACCCTTCGACCGAAATGGTATTTTTGGAAATGCAAAAGCTAAACTCAAATGAAAAAAGAAGAAAATGACCCTTCGACCGAAAGGGTATTTTTGGAAGTGAAAATGCTAAACTCAAATGCAAAAAGACAAAAATGTCCCTTCGACCGAAAGGGTATTTTTGGAAATGAAAATAAAACTTAAATGCAATAAGACGAAAATGACCCTTCGACCGAAAGGGTATTTTTGGAAATGAAAATAAAACTTTAATGGGAACTTTCCCGTAAAAAAACCAACTTTTGAAAATGTTTTGATGGGAACTTTTCCCCTTTTTTTTTCAATTTTTTTTGAGTTTTTCTTAATGATTCTTTCCTTAATTTCAAATTAAAGTGGGTCCGACTAGAATGATGCAAATGATGCATGGACTGTCAATTTGATTAAGGAAACTGAGTATTTATTCAGGGCCACTCCATAAACCAACTGGTCCGGTCTCCGGGGCGGTTTATAGAGCAGTCCCGACCTAGGAAATCCCATAAAGGGGTATTCCATTTTCGGAAATAAACTCACAACCGTTGCTATTTTAATCTCAAATGACATTTGAGGATACAATATGATTAATCATGAAATAAACAAGTGTTCATTTAACAATTATAAACAAATAATTGATGATGCATGATGCAAATGATTTTCCTAATTTATTATGAAAATTACTAATTACTATTTTTATCCAAGCTAAATCAATTTCTAACTAATATCAATTACTAATTTGCCAATTACTTGTCATTTTATTTCTAAATTTTCAAAATTACTTTAGTTCTAGACTAGACTAAACCAATTTAATTTCTAAATTTAATCAACAAACTAAATTAAAATTAATCTAATTAATATAAATCTATCCAAAAACTTAAAACCCAATGGCAAGCCCATGCACAATAAATTAATTTAAGCCCAAACAAATTAAAAGGGAGGGGCCCAAGTCAGATTTAGTACCAAAGTTTGGATTGGGCCTCCGGGTTGAGCCACAGGGTCGGGTATGGGGCAACTATAAATAGTTTCTTTCCTCTCTCTTTTCATAAGCCATAAACCCTAGCCGCCACTTGCCCTTGACCGGATTCCCCTGCCACCGTCGACGCCGCCTTGTCGGAGCTTCACCGGAGCTCCAATGGAGCCAAAAAAACGCGGGCAAGCTCTCCTCACTGTCCCCTCACCGGATCCGCCTTTAATTTTGGCAAGAAACACCCCTAACTCGTCGAAATGAGCCAAGACCGAGGTTAGATCTAGCTTCCGATCCGGCGGATTCCACCGTCGGATGGCTCCCAAAGTCGGATATGTTGATCTCCTCCACCGCGTCTACCTACCCACCGACCGGAATTTCAATCCGAGCTCCCTACCCCCAAATCTAAGCCTAACCCGAAACTAACAACACCTCAAATCCCACTGGAAAGTGAAGAACAGAGACAAGGGAGGACTTCAACAGTTTAAGACCCGATGGGAACATACAAGAAGGTACCTTTTTCACTCAATTTTGACTTGTTTATTTTTTGTGTTTTTCTATCAAACTAAATCTAAAACCTAGGCTCGAAAATCTCCACATCCCCCTGATTCCAACTATTTGTGTTTGTATCTTTTGTTTTCTCTAAAAAAAAAATACTAAAAATCCTAGAGATTTCTCCAAAAAAACCTTCCCTCCAAACTGTCCTCCCACTTCATAATTTTTTCTATTTTTGTACCGGTGAAAGTTGTTGCAGCTGGTTCCATGAAATTTCCTCCCTCCTTCCTTTTTGATTTATGTTATATTCCCTTTTTAATTATCTTTGTCCTGTTTTGCAGGTGGCCATTTGGTTCCAAGCACGTGGAAGGCCATTTGAATGACACAGTTTTTTGTTTGCACTCTCACCCTTGTCTTTTGTCTGTTCTGCTTGTGCTCCAATTTCACTTCTCACGTGTGTGTCTTCTTGCAGGTGATTTGTATTGCAAATGGACCAATCCGAATCCAGCAGCTCATGAGGTAATTCTCTCTCTACTTTTGTATTTGACTGAAATGCTGCCTAAAGACAAACTGAATTGCTTTCTGCTTCGTTCAATCATGATGAACTGTATGAATGATGGACATTTGTGGAATGCAATGCTTAATGAGTAATAATGCTTATGCTCATTTTTTTTTGGTGGTATGTATACTGAAAGTAGTGAACTGATGTGGTTACTGCAAATGCCAAATGTAAGTGTTTAGTAATGCATGCTTAATGGAGATGCTACATGATGCTAATTAAAATATCTGGTCCTAAAAGTGCAATGCTGCCTTATATGAAATCGCTCTGAATTATGTAGGAAAAAAGCTTTCTTTTTTTGCTTTAAAACGGATTGAGTGGGTGCTGTTTGAGTGATGAAAAGCCATAAAATGCCTAATGGAATAATGATGAAGCAATGAGCATACTTGTGTAATGAATCTGTGCAAAAACAAAACTGAATTATTATAACTGTGCAGGATGCTTGATGAGAAATGCTTGCTAACTGAAAAATGCTTATACGAATGCATTCTATGTGATGTATTATGCTGCAAATGTATATGAAAGTGAGATGATATCCAATCTTTTTATTTCCTGCTTGCTATGGTGCTTGATGCATGTGATGAACATTCATTTTGCTGGTAAAATTGCTCTATCTAGGACCTATTATTGCTTCATATGACCTGCTGTAATGTGAGCTTGAATTTGGTCTTGATCATTTGTGCATTGAACCTCGACATCATGAGTTCATTGCAATGTCCTTGTTGAAACTGCCCTTAAGTGCCATTTCTGCTGAATTAAGGGCTGCAATCTTGTCTTGTGCTAACCGTCTCGAAATGTTGTTGCAATTGTGAACTTGCGTGTGAAACAGCTGGGATCCTGAGCTTGTTGGATTTAATTGCGCTTGTTTTTTGCTTGTCTATGCAACTACATTGTCCTGTATGCTTGTTTACTACTCTTACTCGCTGTTTTGTGAGCCCGAACCAATATCGATATTCCCTTATTGCTCTGTCTTTGTGAACTGTCTCTTGCACTGTTCTTTTTTTTTGGCTTTGAAAAGCCCTCTGTGCTTGAGTTGTTGTTTCTTGTGCCTCATTGAAACTGTTTTTTGTGCATTTTGAGTGACAATTGCAATGATGAAATTGCCTGTTGTGATTGCTTAAGGAAACTGTGTGTTTAGATGCTGCAATTTGATTCTGAGTTCTTGAGCTCTTTGTTGCGAAAATGTCACTTTGCAACTGTCATCGTTTGATTTTCCATGGCATCAAAACAGCTTTATGATTGCCTTGAGATTCATGCTTCTGCAGGCTGAAATTTCTTGATTGATGACTGCCATGTACTCTCTGATTTTGGCCTCTTAATTCTGTTTATCACTTGGTGCTTGCTGAGTTGCATGTTTCAGTGTATACTTTCCTCTAGGCAGTTTCGATTTGATTAATCTGAACAGGGACACTACGAAAACAGGGTGAGTCAATTTTGCAAAATTTTGATGATGCTTGTGAGATTGGTTCTCTTGTTGGGCGCAATTGCTTCAAGTAAAATGGCTTGTACCATGAGTTTTGAAGAACCAAGAAAGCCGATGGAAAGGGGGAATTCGACTTGCAAATGTATGTCAAGTTGAGTCAAGGAAGCTAAGTCAGTGGGGAAACAAACTTTGAGGTTTAAGAAGAAAAAGCTAAGCAGCGATCCAAATGAGAAAGCCAACCATTTTACAACTTTTGTAAATCCAAAGAAGAAAAGCGGAATGTATTTTCTTTGTAATTTTCTGTAAATAGAGAAGCAAAATGGAAAATCTTTTTGTATTTTGGAAAAATATGTAAACCTAAAACGAGCAAAATGAGAAGTAAATTCTTTTTTTGCGATTTTGTGATTCCCTATTCTAGCTTATGCCAAAGAGTAGTTCCAATTTAAAAATGCCAATATATGGTTGAGCATCAAGGACATATGCATGTAATGCTAAAGGAATATGTATGATGCTAAGAACTCATCTAACTAAATTAGCTATGCAATAAAAAATGAAATTTCTTTTTGTGATTTTCTAATTTTCTAATTTTTGTGTACTTTGTGATGAAATGGGCTTCTAAATCAAATATAACTAAAAGCAAGTCCAAGGAGCTAAGTGAAGGCCCTAAAAGTCTGCATGAAATCATGGACCATGCGAATGCAATTAAATCATGCCAATGCAAATGTGATTTAAATATGCAAGGATTTAGTGGAGCTAAATGGACCAAATTGAGATTATACTAAATGACTAAATCCAAGATTATTAGTTGTATATGGACTATGCGAAAGAAGCAAAATAAAAATATTTTTGGGCTTTTGTATTTTGAATGGAATCTATTATAAGCTATGCTAAATGCCAAAAGTGAATTAGAGAATGACGTAAATGACTCTAAATGCAAATGCATAAGCAAATATACTAACTTAAAGGATATAAACCAAAAATGGGTGTCTACACAATGACAAGAGCAAGAGCTAAAAGGTTCAAGGAAACATTATTGGGCCTCATTAGAACTCATCTTGAAGACTTGAAGTCCATCGGAGTTTATTTGAAGAGTTTTGATGATGATTGGAGCAAGCAAGCACCAATTACTTTGCTTGCTATTGATTCCAAATTTCTGAACTAGCCCAGGCGTGGGTAGGCCAAGGGTACCCCATGCATGGGTTGGACGATTCAAACTTTCTGCACTAGCCCTGGTGTGGGTAGGCCAAGGGTACCCCATGCATGGGTAGGACCAGTTTTTCCTATTTTGATGGGCTTTCATGTTTCCATCAATTTGGCCATTGTGGGCTATTCTATCTTAGATTAGTTTATTTCAATGTTTAAAAAACAATTGGATTGGGCCTTGTTTGACTAAGTCCAATCTTTGTTTTAATAGGTCTTGTTATTTTCCTTTTCCTAGTAGAATAAGGAGTAGGATCTTTCCTAGCTCCTTCATAGCCCTTTCCTTTACCCTTAGGGCTTAGGATTTTCTAAAATCTAAGCCCCCCCCCCCCCCCCTTGCCTATAAATGGCACTAACCCCCTCTTGTCAACAGAAGTTGAGTTGATTAATAAAATTGAGGTTTTCACCCAAATTGATTATCTTAGCTTCTTTGTTCTAGTTTGAGCAAAACTTAGGGTTCTTCAATCTTGTAGAGTCCTAGCAAACAATTAAGTTGTGATTCTTGATTGTTTGTGAATCTTGTGTTCTTGAGTTGACAATTGCAGGTCTAATTGAACACTTAAGGCCGACGAAAGAGGAGGAATCACCTTGTGAAGGTCATCGATCTACTCATCTAGAAGTTGAAGGAGTTCAAGTCGAGTTTGATAGATTTTCAAGGCTAGATTTGAATCTAAAACAAATAGATTCGTATCAGGACGCATCATGGTCTTGAAGAGCTCAATGGAGATCATGGAGACGATGGACACATTCGGCAAGGAGGCTTGGAGAAGCTTGAAGATGCTAGGAATTCACACAAAGAAGTTTCAAGCTCATTGGAGAAAGTTTCAAGCTCATTGGAGAAGGTTTCAAGCTCATTGGAGTTGCCTAAGGTGCCATTTGATCCATTGAAGATGCCATTAGGTCCAATGACAAGAGCAAAAGCTAAAAGGTTCAAGGAAGCATTATTGAGGCTCATTGGAGTTCATCTTTGTGAGTTAAAGGCCATTGGAGTTCATTTGAAGCCCATTAGAGATCATCACCAAAGGAATATTCCCATCTATTCCAAGTTATGTACTCTACTTGAAATCGACTAGTATTAGGCCATTGGAGTTGTAATTTGGCCATTGTGGGTTTAATTCTACCTTAGATTAGTTAATTAACTAGTTAAGAACCTTATTTGGGTTGGGCCTTGTTTAATTAAGTCGAATACTTAGCTAATTTTCTATTGGTTGTATTTTTGGATAGTTTCTAGAAAATTCATTAGGGTTAGCCGCCTATGGCTATTGAGGAGGCAATTTAGAGGGTTTTAAGGGGGGTTGCGCAAGGGGCTTTGCCTATATAAAGGCTATATATCTCTCTTGTAAACTCAACTTGAGTTGATTAATAAATTGAGGTTTTTACACCCAAATTGATTATCTTAGCTTCATTGTTCTAGTTTGAGCAAAACTTAGGGTTTTTCAATCTTGTATAGTCCTAGCAAATAATTAAGTTGTGAAAACTTGATTGTTTGTGAATCTTGTGATCTTAGGTGTTCAATTGCAGGTCAAATTGGAGGTCTAAGGCCGACGAAAGAAGAAGATTGCTTGGGTGAGATTGTCGACATACACATCTAGAAGTTGAAGTTGTTCAAGTGGATTCTTGGCGGCGGGTCACAAGGATTGATTTGAATCTTTACACAACTAGATTCGTATCAATTGGTAATCAGAGCATAGGTTGTCATCTTCAATCGGTAAATCTATCCTTCTATTCGTCTATCATCAAGTTCTTCATCCATCTCATCCATCAAAGTTTTTCAAATTTTCAAGATCCAAAAATTCCGAAAATTAAAAAACTTATTGTGGTTTCATCTTAACTCCAATCGACTTGAAAATTCAGATTTGGAGTCCTCATACCTTGTAGTTTAATCGAAAAATAACAGAAAAATAAAAAAAAATTTCGACCAGAATCTTGTGAAATTTATGCTGGCTTCGTTTGAGCTCAGAAAGCTTTGAAATTTGAGATCTAGACTTCTTTTAGTGTGATCTTTCTGGGGAAAATATTGAAAAAAAAATCAAAAAAATCTGTGTCGAAATCGAAATTTTCCAGAATCTAGGGTTCTTGATTTGGGAATTTGGGGATTAGGGTTTGTTTGAGCAATTGAGTCAATTGTTTGCATCTAACCCTAATCGATTGTTTGTTTGAGATTCTTGGGTTGCTTTTGCTGTGAATTGAAGTTTGTTTTGCAGAATTTCGAATTGAAGACCTATTGGATACAAGTGGTTTAAAATTGGATCTAAGTGGTACTAGGGTTTCTAATCCATTGAATTGATTGATCTGTGTTGTTAATTGTGTTTTGTGCAGCAAGTTTGGGAGACAAAAGGCCGTTTGGATTGTTTATTGATCACTCTTATTTTGATTCACTCAAGTTATTGCTCTTAATTGTTTGTTCCTCAAGTAGGTCACGAGAAGAAAGGAGGCTCTAACAATTTGCTCTTATTAGGCCTATTGAAGCTAGAAAAAGGCATAATCTTGTGAGATCATTAAGAGAGTAGTGGATCGCCAATCCATAGGTTGAGTGCAAACACGAGAGCACAACAAAGGTAATTCACACACACACTTGTGAGAGATTTTTATTACTAACTTTTCTTTGTGTGTAGGTACAATGGGAGATAGGCAAGAAGTACCAAATCAAAACAATGACTTGGCTACCATGATACAAGCACTTATGCAAAGATTGGATGCCATGGATGCAAGAATGGAAACTATGGCTAAATCTCAAAATCAACAAGCTCCACTTAGTTTGGTTGATAGGAGAACTTTGAGTGCCTATGTAAAAGGGGATGTTCTAAGGGAGAATTTGTTCCATACTAGGATGTATGCGAATGGAAAGCCTAGTAGTGTGATTATAGATGGAGATAGTTGTAAAAACATAGTTAGTGATTATTTGGTGAAAGAGTTACAACTACCTACTTCTAAACATCCTAAACCCTATAGCTTAAGTTGGATCAATGATAGAGAAGAAATTAGGGTTAATAAACAAGTTTTGATTACTCTTTCTTTGGGCAGGTACAATGAGGATGTCTTGTGTGATGTGCTGCCAATGCGAGCTTGTCATGTGTTGCTTGGGAGACCTTGGCAATTTGACAACAAGGTGAAGCATGATAGTGAGACAAACAAATACTCTTTTATGCATGGTAAGCGGCCTGTTACTTTAGTTCCTTTATCACTTCAAGAAGTTTTAAAAGATCAAATTAAAATGAGAGATGATTTTGCTAAATTGGATGATGAATTTAGGGCTAAAGAAAACGGTAACACCAATTCTAAAATTGTTGATTGTTTTAATGATAAAACAACCCTAGTTGCAAAGAGTGTTTTAGATGTTGTTAGTGATGATACTAAACCTAATTTAAGTGTTGTTTGTGATGACACTAAATCTGTTTTAGGTGTTGTTTGTGATGAAACAAATTCTGTTTTGGATGCTAATTATGATGAAAACAAACTTGTTTTGGTTGATCATAGCATTGAAAAGAGACTTCTAACAAAGTTGTTAAAGAGTGTATGTTAGCTAAAAGTGAGATTAAGAGTGCTTTGCATGAGAATTCTGTTTTGATCTTACCTTTGTTTCGAAATACACTAATGGGTACTAACAACTTGGCTGGAGATATTCCAAGCAATATTGTGTCTTTTTGAGTGATTTTGTAGGAATTGGACTTGTTTTGATACAAGGAGGGAAGTTTGTTGCTTACTTTTGTGAGGAAATTCCTAGTGGATTGTCATCCTTTAGAGAAATTGAACTCAATCCATATGGTGTGCGATGAAAGTTCATTGAGAGCTTTCCATATGTGGTGCGCTACAAGAAAGGTAAGGAGAATGTTGTAGCCGGTGCTTTATCAAAGAGGTATGTTTTACTTTCCATGCTTTATTCTAAGTTTCTTGGATTTGAGTTCATTAAGGAATTATATGCTAGTGATGCTTACTTTAGTGATATGTTTAAAGCATGTGAGAATTCTGGTTTTGGAAAGTATTATAAGCATGATGGATTTTTGTTTAAAGAATCTAGATTGTGTATACCTGCTTGTTCTCTGTGTGTTTTGTGCTAGTGAGGGAATTGCATGAGGGAGGTTTAATGGGTCAATTTGGTGTTGATAGAACCTATGAAATTTTGCATGAACACTTCTTCATGCCTAAGATGCGATATGATGTAGGGAAGCATGTTTCTAGTTGCATTACTTGTTTGCAAGCTAAATCTACATCTAAACCTCATGGATTGTATACTCCTTTGCCTATTCCTCATGAACCATGGACTCATATTAGCATGGATTTTGTGTTAGGATTGCCTCGTTCTAGGAGAGGTAAAGATTCTATCTTTGTGGTTGTTGATAGGTTTTCTAAGATGGCACACTTCATTGCATGCACTAAAACTGATGATGCCATTAATGTAGCTAATTTGTTCTTTAAGGAGATTGTCAGACTACATGGAATGCCTAGGACGATTGTGAGTGATAGAGATGCTAAGTTCTTAAGTCACTTTTGGAGAACTTTGTGGGCTAAGTTAGGTACTAAGTTGTTATTTTCAACTACTTGTCATCCTCAAACTGATGGTCAAACTGAAGTATTTAATAGGACTTTGTCAATCTTACTTAGAGCATTGATTAAAAAGAACTTAAGAACTTGGGAGGATTGTGTGCCTCATGTTGAATTTGCATACAATAGAAGCATACATAGTACTACTGGATTTTCACCTTTTGAATGTGTGTATGGCTTTAATCCTTTAACCCCATTGGATTTGTTGAGTTTACCTTTGAGTGTGCAAGTTGACATGGATGGGCAACGCAAGGCAGATTTTGTTAGGGATCTTCATGCCAAGGTTAAAGCTCAAATTGAGAAGAAAACACAACACTAAATGAAGAATGCTAACAAGGGGCGCAAAGAGGTCATCTTTGAACCTGGAGATTGGGTTTGGTTGCATGTAAGGAAGGAAAGGTTCCCTGAGAAGAGGAAGTCTAAGCTCTTACCTCGTGGAGATGGTCCATTCCATATTTTGGAGAGGATCAATAATAGTGCATACAAGCTAGATCTTCCTAGTGAATATGGTAATGTAAGTGCCACTTTTAATGTTTCAGACATAACCTTGTTTGATAATGATGCAGATTTGAGGACAAATCCTTTTTCAAGGGAGAGGGGATGATGTGCCAAGGGCTTATCATGGTCTTGAAGAACTCAATGGAGATCATGGAGAAGATGTGCTCATGCGTGAAGGAGGCTTGGAGAAGCTTGAAGATGTTAGGGATGCGCACAAAGAAGTTTCAAGCTCATTGAAGTTGGTTTCAAACTCATCGGAGTTGCCTAAGATGCCATTTGATCCATTGAAGATGCCATTAGGTCCAATGAAAAGAGCAGGAGCTAAAAGGTTCGAGGAAGCATTATTGGGCCTCATTAGAACTCATCTTGAAGACTTGAAGTCCATCGGAGTTCATTTGAAGAGTTTTGATGATGATTGGAGCAAGCAAGCACCAATTACTTTGCTTGTTATTGATTCCAACTTTCTGCACTAGCCCAGGCATGGGTAGGCCAAGGGTACCCCATGCATGGGTTGGACGATTCAAACTTTCTGCACTAGCCCTGGCGTGGGTAGGCCAAGGGTACCCCATGCATGGGTAGGACCAGTTTTTCCTATTTTGATGGGCTTTCATGTTTCCATCAATTTGGCCATTGTGGGCTATATTCTATCTTAGATTAGTTTATTTTAATGTTTAGAAAACAATTGGACTGGGTCTTGTTTGACTAAGTCCAATCCTTGTTTTAATAGCACTTGTTATTTTCCTTTTCCTAGTAGAATAAGGAGTAGGCTCCTTCCTAGCTCCTTCCTAGCCCTTTCCTTTACCCATAGGGCTTAGGATTTTCTAGATCTAAGCCCCCCCCTGATGCGCCAAGGGCTTATCAAGGTGATTGAGCCAAAATTGACCATATTTTTATGCCTATTTTACTATGTTTTTAGACCCATTTATGCTTAATTATATGCTATTTTATTAATATTTGTGTTTTTAGTCTTTAAGTGATGTGAAAATGAGAAATTGTTATTTTTCACTATTTTTATAGCTATTTTGATGACTTTTTACACAGATTTGAGCAAAGCAATTTTGAGCATAGATTTGGAAATTCGAAGTTCGTGTTTGAAGACCATTTGAAGACTTGAAGATTTATTTCAAGAGGAAGAATTGAAGAATTGGAGTTTTAATTGAAGACAAGCCATGGACAAGCCCTCTGTAGACACCCATTTTTGTCTTGTATCCTTTAATTTAAATCGATTTGTTTCTTATTTGGCATCAGGGTGACCCAAGGGCATTTTGGTCATTTTTTATATCTAGGGGCATTTTAGTCATTTGCATATTCAGGGGCATTTTGGTCATTTTGGGCATTTTAGTGGGATATCATGAGTTTCTTTAATGTTTAACATGTTTCTTTTACATTTCAAAATCAAAACCCGAAAAAAAATATATTTTGTCTCTATTTCGTTCACCGTAAGTTGCATGGTATTTTCGTTTACTTTTGATTAAGTCACATTCTCATGTCTTATTATCACATTAGCCTTTTACTTTAGCATATGAAGTCATTTTAGAGTCCTTTCATTTTAGGGTAAAGTCTCATTTTAGAGAAATTGCTCAACTTGATTTGTACTAGTTACTAGTTAGATATTTCTTTGCATGGCATACATAGGACATTAAATCATTTCACTAATAATAGGGAGTGCATAATGGGAACTTTGTTTCTTTGTTGCCACTTCCAAGATCAAAAAGACAAAAAAGGGGGTTCCATTTACACTTTACAGTTTATCAAGTACAAAACATTTGCATTTTTCCTTTCCTTTCTTAATCCCAAAAAATACAAAAAATAATAGTCATTTACATTTTCACTTTACAAAAATAGATTCGATTGCATAGCATAGTAACATATTCATTTACAGAAAATGGACATGGGGATTACAAGTGGGTCTTGCATTCATTTTTCTCATTCC
>AWUE01020501.1:0-20998 GCA_001974825.2 Corchorus olitorius | reverse complement strand
TGTGGCCACTAAAGAGGTAATTTGAGAGATTGTTGGCTAGATCAAACAATAAGGTTGACGCATGAGTTTGATTGTGTGTAGCAAGTTAGCCGCGCTTGACGGCGGGTTAATTGGGTTTGCATGCCAGTGATCAGATTTATCTGGTTTTTGTATGGTTTTATTTATTAAGCATGTGTGAAAGAACTAATAAAAGTTGATCTTAATGCTTTGAATCCTAGCAAATCTTTAAGGCTTGACGGCTAATTGATTAGTTAGGAGGAAAAAGGGGTAATTTAAGGCTTTACAGCTAATCTTATCTAAATAGCATGTTAGGGTTTTCCCTAGGCCAGTTATCATCTTGAATTTAATATTGAATTTATCTTTTAAATCAAGGACCCATAATTAATTTGATTGTTTTCTACCATTGGTGAAGAAGTATATCCTTAATTATTGTTTTCTTTCTTATCTGCTATAGACTTAGATTTAATTAACTTTGCTTTGTTTTCTAGTTTAATTGTTTTCTGTTTAATTGTTTTCTGTCAATCTCTGTTTTCTGTGTTGTTTTTGAAAGATTTTAAGGACTAAATTTTCGGATAAAATCTATCACCCTTCTCTGTGGGATCGACCCCTACTTGCCCTATCTACTTAGTTAGGAGTTTGTTGGGATTTTATTTTTATGATTGTTGACGACCGATCACAAGGACTTCAAGAGGGCTATGGAGATCATGGAGAGGATGAGCATGGAGTGCAAGGAAGCATGGAGAAGCTTGAAGATGCTAGAGTTGCACACAAAGATGATTCAAGCTCGTTGGAGTTGCCAAAGATGCCATTTGATCCATTGAAGATGCCATTAGGTCCAATGACAAGAGCAAGAGCTAAGAGATTCAAGGATGCATTAATGGGCCTTATTCAAACTCATCTTGAAAACTTGAAGACCATTGAAATTCAATTGAAGACCTTTGAAGATGATTTGAGCAAAGAAAAACTCATTAATTTGCTTGTTATTGAAACCTAAAATGCAGTACAATATCGGCCCAGATGTTGTCAACTTCTGCCGAGATGTTGTCAACTTCTGCCCAGAAGTTGGCCTGTTGAAAAGAGAACAAGAATTGCAGGACAACTTCGGCCCAGAACTTGTTCAACTTCCGGACAGAAGTTGTTGCGCAAGACAACTTCGGCCCAGAACTTGTTCAACTTCGGGACAGAAGTTGTTGCGGAAAGAAAAACCTTTACTTTTAAGTTTGTTTTTATTTTTCCTAGTTGGACTTGGATTAGGCTATTTCCTTGTCCTTTCTTTATGTGTGTCGCCCAAGGCTTTATTTTTGGATAGTTTTGGTTGATCCTTTGCCTATAGAAAGGCATCAACCCCCTCTTGTAAATATAAGTTAAGTTGATTAATAAAATTGGGGTTTTTACCCAAATTGATTATCTTAGCTTCTTTGTTCTAGTTTGAGCAAAACTTAGGGTTCTTCAATCTTGTAGAGTCCTAGCAAACAATTGAGTTGTGATACTTGATTGCTTGTAAATCTTGTGATTCTAGGTGTTCAATTGCAGGTCTAATTGGAGGTCTAAGGCCGACGAAAGAAGAGGATTGCTTGGGTGAGATTGTTGACATACACATCTAGAGTTGAAAGTTGTTCAAGTTGATTCTTGGCGGGTAACAAATGTGGATTTGAATCTTAAAACAACTAGATTCGTATCATCCCCCCTCCCTCTTGCTTATATAAAGGCACCAACCCCGTCTTGTAAACAGAAGTTGAGTTGATTAATAAAATTGAGGTTTTCACCCAAATTGATTATCTTAGCTTCTTTGTTCTAGTTTGAGCAAAACTTAGGATTCCTCAATCTTGTAGAGTCCTAGCAAACAATTAAGTTGTGATTCTTGATTGTTTGTGAATCTTGTGTTCTTGAGTTGACAATTGCAGGTCTAATTGAAGATTTAAGGCCGACGAAAGAGGAGGAATCACCTTGTGAAGGTCATCGATCTACTCATCCAAAAGTTGAAGGAGTTCAAGTCAAGTTTGATAGATTTTCAAGGCTAGATTTGAATCTAAAACAACTAGATTCTTATCAGGACTCATCATGGTCTTGAAGAGCTCAATGGAGATCATGGAGACGATGGACACATTCGACAATGAGGCTTGGAGAAGCTTAAAGATGCTAGGAATTCACACAAAGAAGTTTCAAGCTCATTGGAGAAAGTTTCAAGCTCATTGGAGAAGGTTTCAAGCTCATTGGAGTTGCCTAAGGTGCCATTTGATCCATTGAAGATGCCATTAGGTCCAATGACAAGAACAAGAGCTGAAAGGTTCAAGGAAGCATTATTGAGTCTCACTGGAGTTCATCTTGAAGAGTTAAAGGCCATTGGAGTTCATTTGAAGCCCATTAGAGATCATCACCAAAGGAATATTCCCATCGATTCCAAGTTATGTACTCTACTTGAAATCGATGAGTATTAGGCCATTGGAGTTGTAATTTGGCCATTCTGGGCTTAATTCTATCTTAGATTAGTTAAGTAATTAGTTAAGAACCTTATTTGGGTTGGGCCTTGTTTAATTAAGTCCAATCCTTAGTTAATTTTCTATTGGTTGTATTTTTGGATAGTTTCTAGAAGATTCATTAGGGTTAGCCGCCTATGGCAATTGAGGAGGCGGTTTAGAGGGTTTTAAGGGGGGTTGCGCAAGGGGCTTTGCCTATATAAAGGCTTTATATCTCTCTTGTAAACTCAAGTTGAGTTGATTAATAAATTGAGGTTTTTACACCCAAATTGATTATCTTAGCTTCATTGTTCTAGTTTGAGCAAAACTTAGGGTTCTTCAATCTTGTATAGTCCTAGCAAATAATTAAGTTGTGATAACTTGATTGTTTGTGAATCTTGTGATCTTAGGTGTTCAATTGCAGGTCAAATTGGAGGTCTAAGGCCGACGAAAGAAGAAGATTGCTTGGGTGAGATTGTCGACATACACATCTAGAAGTTGAAGTTGTTCAAGTGGATTCTTGGCGGATCACAAGGATAGATTTGAATCTTTACACAACTAGATTCGTATCAATCAATTTGGGTGAAAACCTCAATTTTTATTAATCAACTCAACTTATGTTTACAAGAGGGGTTTGGATCCCTTATAAAGGCATAAGGGACGTCTAACCCTAATCCTAAAGCTATATGGGTGGTTTTTCATAAAAGGAAAGGGACAAGGAAATAGCCTAATCCAAGTCCAACTAGGAAAAAAAATAACAAAATAAACTTAAAAATAAAGTTTTCCCGCAACAAGTCCTGGGCAGGAGTTGTCCAAGTCTTGGGCAGGACTTGTTCTGAATTTTCTTCCTTCTTTCAACAGACCTGGTCCCGGACAGGAATTGTCAAGCCATGGGCAGGACTTGTCCTGTTTTTAGGCTTCAATAACAAGCAAATTAATGAGTTTTTCTTTGCTCAAATCATCTTCAAATGTCCTCAATTGAACTTCAATGGTCTTCAACTCTTCAAGATGAGTTCGAACAAGGCCCATTAATGCATCCTTGAATCTTTTTGCTCTTGCTCTTGTCATTGGACCTAATGGCATCTTCAATGGATCAAATAACATCTTTGGCATCTCCTTGGTGCTAGAAACATGTTGTGTGATATCTCCTTAATCTTCATGCTTCTCCATGCTTCCTTGCACTCCATTCTCATCCTCTCCATGATCTCCATAGTGTTCTTCAAGACCATGATAAGCCCTTGGCGCATCAGTACTACTGGTTATTCACCTTTTGAAATTGTGTATGGTTTTAATCCTTTAACTCCTTTGGATTTGATGAATTTACCTTTGAGTGTGCAAGTTGACATGGATGGTAAGAGGAAGGCCGAATATGTTAGAGAACTTCATGAGAAGGTTAGAGCAAACATTGAAAAGAAGACTCAACACTACATGAAGATGGCTAACAAGGGGCGCAAGGAAGTTATCTTTGAGCCTGGAGATTGTGTTTGGTTGCATCTAAGGAATGAGAGATTTCCTGAGAGAAGGAAGTCTAAGCTTTTACCCCGTGGAGATTGTCCATTCCAATTGTTGGAGAGGATCAACAACAATGCCTACAAGCTAGATCTTCCTAGTGAGTATAGTAATGTAAGTGCTACTTTTAATGTTGTTGATTTGTCTTTGTTTGATAATGATGCAGATTTGAGGACAAATCCTTTTCAACGGGGAGGGGATGATGCGCCAAGGGCTTATCATGGACTTGAAGAGGACAATGGAGATGATGGAAAGGATGAGCATGGAGTGCAAGGAAGCATGAAAAACATGAAAATCATGGAGATATCGATGAGCATGTTCCAAGCACCAAGAAGATGCCATTTGATCCATTAAAGATGCCTATTGGTCCAATGACAAGAGCAAGAGCTAAGAGATTTAAGGATGCACTCATGGGCCTTGTTTGAAGTCATCTAGAAGATATGAAGGTCATTGATGCGCAATTGAAGAGTTTTGCTGATGATTTGAGCAAACATTCATCCATTGGTTCCAAGATCATCACCTTACTTGCAATCTATATGACTTAGGGCTTGAATGCATAAATTTGGCCATTGTGGGCTTTATTTTATCTTAGATTAGCTTATTTTAAGTTTGCATGTTATTTGGGTTGGGCCTTGTCTAATTAAGTTCAATCCTTGTTTAATTCTGTCTTTATCTCCTTTTCCTAGTTGGGCTTGGACTAGTTTTTCCCTAGCCCTTATGTTTGGACGCCCATAGGGTTTTATTAAGCTTATTTAGGTCGACCCCCTTGCCTATATAAGGGATTCGACCCTACCCCCCCCCCCCTCCCCCCTCTTGTAATCAAGTTAAGTTTTTCAATCAAAGAAAGTTCTTTTGAGAATTTAGCTTCATTGTTCTAGTTTGAACATACATAGGATTTCTTCAATCTTGTAGAGTCCTAGCAAACAATTAGATACTGATTATCTAGTTATGTCTCTTGTGATCTTAGGTTGTCAATTGCAGGTCTAATTAATCGTCTAAGGCCGACGAAAGAAGATTGGATCTTTGGGAAGACTATCAAGTTCATCAAAATCTAGAAGTTGGAGTTTCAAGTTGATCTTTGGAGGAATTCATGGGTAGATTTGAATCTATCACAACTAGATTCGAATCAATGTCCTCCCCCCATTCTCTAGAGAAAATGATGAATTTATAGCCTAATGTGAGAGATTCATCCCACGGTGAGAAAATGTTTCTCTTGATCCAATGACTCCTCCATTTTCTGTTTTTTTTGCTCAATTTTATTTCATCCTCTTGTCTCCTTGTGCAGATCTCGATCTTAAGTTGAAACCGTGTGAAGGACCACAGCAAAGGTAACCTCTCTCTTTTTGTTTGTGTGTGTTGTTTCTCCGCTATTTTGTCTTGTTGGAAATTCATTGACTTTCTCTCACTCCTCTCCACAAGTGTCATTTGTTGCATCACGTGTGAAGGCATGAGCTGGCAAGGTAACATATTTTCTGTCTCTAACTGACTCAAATTGGAGATTTACTTGCTGTTGTGCCATTTTGCAATGCTCATAACTCTTCCTCATTTGATTTATTTCTTGCCAATGGATGTTTAATGTGCCGGTTAGTTTACTGAATTTGGGTTTCATTGTGCTTAAGCTGAATCAATTGCCTTCTACCAACCTTGTTGCTCTGTTCGATTTCCTCTGTCTAAGAAGTGAATTGCAATGTTCTATGCTAATGCAGTGTGTCAAAGTTAGATGTACAAATGCCTTGTTTTTGCTTTGTTTTATGAATTTTGCTTGCTGACTTGATCACGTTATTGTGCAATGAGTGTTGCTGTTAGGATAGTGTGTGAGATCAAAAATGCATATGAACTAAGCTAAGTGGAATGCTCTTGTGATGTATGTGCTGGTGAGATGCTTCGTTGACAAATGCAATGAACTTGTGGTAGTGTGTTTGTACGAAAAGGCATAGGGAAAATGCTAATGCTTTTGACTTGGATTCTGACCCCCTTGAAATGTGTGGTGTATGCAAGATACTAGTGTGGAAATGCTAGGTGGTGTGTTTGCTGAATTGAATGTTGATGTGATGAATGTGTGCCGAATACTATGCTATGAAATGCTTGTGCAATGCCAAAGTGCTAAAGGTTAGATGCAATACTCTGAAAGTGGATGACTTTAAATGCTTAGCTATCTTTTTGTTTTCCCTTCTTATTTTATTGCCGCTGGAACACTATACTCAAGGATTGAATGCAACTAGACTAAAGAAAGCAATACTTTATGAGATGATCATGCATGAGTGGATGGGAATATACAGCAAACTGTCAATGCTGGTAATAAAAACTGAAACTGTTTTTCATGTTCTTGTTTTGCAAGTAGTCTAATCACCATTTTTGAGGCTGCGATTGGTGCTTTGCTTGAGGGAAGCCTTGGGCCCGTGAGTGAGGAAGAAAGTAACCAAGGAAAGCTCTAAGATGGTCAAAACTATTCTGCTATTTAGCAAGTAAAAGAAAATAACACTTCTTTTTTCTTTTTTGAAATTTCTTTTCTTTTCTGTTTTTGTTTTTTTTTCTTGTAGAAGAAAATGTAAATATTTGGAAACTAAATAAAATAAATAAAAAGGACTATGTCTATACTAAATGAGCCCAAGAGACCAACAACATTTAGAAAGTGAAGACCCCAAAATAAAAAAACAAGCCCAAAACGAACCTAAGAAGCCAATGGGTTAAGCTTAATGCTAATAGTCCAGTCAAGAAGAGATTTGGCCCAAAGTGCCTAGCTTTCCTCTATTATGCAAGATGGAAATGATAATGCAAATGATAGAGTATGATGTGCTAATCCAAGATTAAATATTAATAGTAAAAAGCAATGAACAATGCCAAAGTAAATTTGAAAAATGACCTAAATGATCTTTAATGCATAAAATTAAATAAATTATTCTAATTTAAAAGATACTAGCAAAAAAAAAAATGGGTGTCTACACTTATAACTTATAAATATATTGTATTAATTGAAATATTAATTGGTATTGGTTTTTTATTTGAACTATATATATTAAATAGTATTTGAAAGACCCAGAAAATTTATCAAAGGCCCCTTTTTGAGAATCGATGAGGAGGCTCCATTTGAACTTTTTTTTGTCCTTTTCTACCTTTTCTCACTTGCCAAATTACTAAGAAGACCCTAAGTTAGTTTCTAGCCAATTTTTGCCCTTGAACCCTTTTTTGTAATTATCCTTTCCTTTCACATAAATGTTATAATAAATCATATCCCTCTTAGTTATCTAGAATTGTAACTTCTCTTCAGACTTTTCATGTCCATATGAAGAAAAGAGTAAACTTAGTTTTTGTTTAAATGTTACACACTTTAGAGGAGGAAATAAAATTGAAGCTATTGCACATGTCCATGTACAAACTAATATTTACTATTTATTGCTAACTTTAGGGCATATGCTCAATGTTAATAGTATAGCCTTTTAAAGATGCAACACATTTAAAATCATAGTACTTTCGAAATTTTCTACGTATCAAACAATTTAATTCGAATAGATAATTGTTCAAAAAATAGATTGCTAAACGTCCGATGCGTCAGCGCGGGCCGATCCACTTGTATTATATTAAAGTATAAATATTTAAATAGTTAGAAAAATATAATTTAATTCTAATAATTAAAGTGAAACTAATTTCTATTATTTGTAATCAATCTTAATGGTATAGTTTCAACTTTCAATCAAAGACTAAAAAAATTTAGCAATAAATATTATGAGATTGAGATTTGATGTGATAAAATACTAAAAGAGTTTATATTTGATGCACTGACAGTGTATAGTTTCCATACACTGTCAGGCAACCAAGAGGTGACACCTCATTAAAAAATAAAATTAAAATTGTTTAGACCCTCAAAATTAAATACCAATAAATTCCTTTGAATAAAAAAATAAAGTAAAGTAAAATTAGGCTTTCTCCTTGCATCCGTCTCTCTTAGACCTTTTATACGATCTTTGTTATAATTACATCTCCCCTGTTTCAAAGAAACTGGTTCAGATTTAATAGACTTCATCAAAGTATATATAATAGTTATGGTTTCTACTATGTTAATTCTCAAACATGAAACAATATTGATTCGATTTCTATTTCTCTTCTGTATAAAATCTGATGCAAGGGAATTTCTTTTTCTTTTTATCTAATTAAACTCTCTCTCTCTTCGTAGTTACAACAGAATTCGAAAATCAATTTTCTTTATTATTTTTTTTAGAAGTGATGATATATGAACACCAACCTAGATTGCTTTATTTCTGTGCTTTCATGGTGTAGAATGCCTTTGGGTAGAAAATATAAAATTTGGGTATTGTTTTACTTATCAGATCTGTGATGGAGATTAAGAGTTGGTGTGAAAGACAATTTTTTTCCGCACGAGAAAGACAAATTAATTTACCGACTTGTATATCTTTGATGGAGGCAAATGGTGCCAATTGCCAAGGATTATTATGATTCAGAAGCATGTAGAGGGAGGCGTGCAAGAGTAAAAGAAGACAAATCCTTATTTGTTTTTTTGATTGTTTTGTCTACATAAAATTAAAATTTATAGGTATTTAATTTTGAGGGCCTTGGAAATTTTAATTTTACATTTTATTGAGGTGGCGCAATTTGATGGCTTGATAGTGTATAGGTCCTATACACTGACAGTGCATCAAATATAAACCCATACTAAAATTGCATTAAAACTATCAAATATATAATGTTTGCTAATTATTTTACAATTTTTAGTTTTTACAATTTAAATATTATATGATTAATTCTAATTTGGATCATTTCGGATTAATCTGTCGGGTTGATCGGGGTTCGTGTCGTTTTGGGTTTGGGTCAATAAATAATTGAATCATTTTCTTTATTTTTGAAATATTTGAATTATTTTGGATTTTTAAATTTACTCTTTTAGACGTTCTACTTTCTATCTCGAAAGAAAAAAATATAATTCAAATCAATTTTTTTATACCAATTCAAATCAAATTGAAGTTTTATCCACATGTAATGATTTTTTTTTATAATATGGAACAAATAAATGTAATTGTTATTTTCTTTAAAATTCAACATTATCTTTTCATTTTTTGGCAAAAAAAAAAACATTATCTTTTCATTAAAATCAACAAAGCCTTGATAATCCTCCTAAGGAAACTGGGGTCAAGTAGCCGTTATAAAAATACTATAATTTCAACGGTCACCTTTTTCTAATGATTCAAAATCAAAATCCCTCCCACCACCAATAAGGCAATAACCCCTCTCACATTTTACTTTTGAGAAACCACTATATAACTAGCAATAAAAGGAAAAATCTCTCTCCAAAGATTAAGCCAAGAAACTTAATCCCAATTTTCTTTCAGTCTCTTGTTGTTCCATCTCTGTTTGTTTCCCATGATAACAATGGCTGAGGAAAAAGAGAGGAAAATCCCAGTGTTTACAGTGATAAAGAACGGTGCAATTCTCAAGAACATTTTTGTCATCAACAAACCCCAAGAAATAGAAGAAAATGAAGAAAGTGGAGAAATTTTGGTTGTTGGTAGACACCCAGATTGCAACATCATGTTAACTCATCCTAGCATCAGCAGATTCCACCTCCAAATTCACTCTAAACCCTCTTCCCAGAAACTCTTTGTCTTCGACTTATCTTCTGGTAGTTAATTCCCTCCTCATTTCATTTTTCTGTTGGTTTTTATGTTTTCTTTGATAAAAATCTTCCTGGGTTTTCTTTCTTTTGTTATTTTATTCATGTTTTATGGGTTTCTTGGTGTTCTTGGGTTGATTATGTTTGTTGATTACTTGGGTGCAGTTCATGGGACCTGGGTTTCAGGGAAGAAGATTGACCCAGGAGCTATGGTGGAGCTGAATGAAGGTGATTCTGTAAAACTCGGTGGCTCAACTAGGGTTTATAAGCTGCATTGGATTCCTATGAGCCGTGCCTATGATATGGAAAACCCCTTCGTGTCGCCTATGGATGTGCCCATGGAAGAAGAGGACGAGGAGGAAAGTTCAGTGAAATCACATCAGGTAAGGAATTGTGAAAATATTCCTATTCTTTTAACTGTTTTTCTTTTTGTTATATTGAATTTTCTTTTACAATTGAAAATGACTACAAAGATTTTTGGGATGATATTGATATGTTATGATCTAATTTAGATGTCTGCAAACATGTTCTTGGCTTTAGTTTCTGTTGTTTATATTACTATGGCAATGTGTGGGATGAAAGTTCGATAATTGGTCAGGAATGGGTCATTGGTAGAGTAGTGAACAGAAATCTGTGATTCTTTGATGCTACATTTGGGATTGGGATTGAAGTGGTAAAAATGTTGTTTTGGGAATCTATACAGGAGGGGAAGGCAATATCAACTGAAAAATGTACTGATGGGAAAGAAGAAGAAACATCTCAGGTGAGAGTATATTGCTTCAAAAGTAGTATGGATTGAAATGTTCATTTACTTTTCCTTTCTCATCATTTTTGTGTTTGTACAAAATCAGAGTTTTGCACCAGCTGAAGCTGAAGAACTTCATTCAATGGATTGGATTTTGGAGGGTATAGTTCCTTTGTTCTCTGATGAGAGTTCAGAGTTACTTGTAAAGAAAGAGATCCCATCAGCACCTCCTATACCTATACCTGAAAATATGAATTGTTCAGTACACAAAGAAGATGAGAACACATGGATGATTAACCTCAGCCTCAGTGAGATGGAGCTTTTAGGCCCCCCCCAGTCTGAGCTTTCAAGCAATTTTTTCGGTGAGTTGAGTTTGGCAGTCGGTGAAGTTACCTTGGAGTCTCAGAATCAACAATTTGGCAAGGATAACGAGAGCATCCTGCTAGAGGAGACTGTAATGGAATCAATACCCAAAGGAGAGAACACAGGAAGATCCTTCAGAAAATCAGATCTAAACACTGACAATTCAGAAAATATTGATCCTTTATCTGTAGAACAAGTGGAAAACTATTCAGCCACCAAGATAGTTGAAGAAACTGAAAACAAAAAACCACTGCAAGAGAGCCAGCAATTTACGGATATTTCACCATCTTCCACTGATCCTCACCTGATAGAATCAATCAACTCAACTTTGCCAGAAGAAGATGGACTTTTGAATGTCAAATCTCAAAAAGTACATAAAGAACACCAGACCCCCCCCAAGCCTCTTTCTACTTGGAAACCAAAAGCGGAAAGAGAAAATAAGGAGAATGCTGCAGCAGATCAACAAACATTGCTGATGAACCTGGATTCTACATGTTCTGATGGATACTCTGGAAAGCTTGAGGATGCTGAAAACCTTTATCCATCAAGGAAAGATTATGAAAGCGAAAATACAAGCTTTTACTCTGCTACCCTCCCATCAGAATCAGTCAACTCATCTTTTCCTACTGGTGAACTTCTCTCTGAGATTATGGATAAAAGGAACCCTACCCCACAATCTCTCTTTGCTCCTATCATGATGTCTGAGGATGAGAATTTAGATTGTTCTCCCTTGAGATTAGAGAAAAAGTCAAACATGCATACTATTTGGTCCAGAAGAGGTAAACCTGCATCTGTTCTTCAGATTCAAACTCGGAGGAGCACAGGAAAGGCTGATGCAGAAAACAAGTCGATTTCGAAATCTCCTTTTCTCAGCTCAGAAGAGGAGAAAGAAGAAATATATACTCCAGAAAAGGAGAATTTCACCCCAAATACTCTTTTGATGAAAGCGTTGAAGCTGGAAGAAACTAAACATTCATCCAAAGTTATATCTAGCCCTGGTCTTCAGCCAGAAGATGACATGATTGCCTCAGACAAAGAAAACCAGACTCCTAAGGTCATCAAAGAGCTTAAATCAGCAAACAAGGCATCTCGAAATGGACCAAGTGTAGAAGAAGACAGAATGGGGATCAAGGGAAAAGCAGTAAGGGTGCCATTTCAATCTTTGATGGTGGACTCTGCATGTAAAAGTGTATCAGAAACTTCAGTCCCCAATACTACAGCAAGAAGTAGCAATTCGAATGCCTTCAATTTTAAAACAATAGACAAGAGGATTGGTCATCCATCTTTGGTGAGTTCTGAGAATATTATACATATTTCAAAGATCCATTACTTATGGTTTATAGTATTGTTACCAAGGATATGTGTAATGAATTAATTTCATATATATGCAGAACCAATCCGTTGGAGAGGGAAGAAGGAATTGGACCATGGTAGCAGACGCCACTTCTCTGATGGACAAGGAATCAAGGAAGTCTTTGCAGCTTTTACAGGGTCTCAAAGGGACTCGACTGATCATTCCAAGAATGGGTAAATTTATTACAAGCATTGTCTCTTATCATTTTATTACGAATTCAATGCTAAAGTGCCGTATCCTTGTTTTCAAAGTCATACGGGAGCTGGATCGTTTGAAGCGACATGGTAGTCTATTCCGAAGAACAACAGAGGCCTCAGCAGTTCTGGAATGGATTGAAGACTGTATGCTGAAAACAAACTGGTGGATCCATGTCCAGAGCAGTATGGAGGAAGGAGGACCAGTAGCACCAACTCCACCTGCCACTCCTCCATCTCATTTTAGTGAAGGCAGTTTGAGTAATTCCTTTGGGACAATATGGTCAGCCCGGGGAAGTCTAATGGAAATGGGTTCACCTACAGCGGAAGATCATATCCTTGATTGTGCCCTTCTTTTTAGGAAATTGAAGAGTGATGGACAGCTCGTCCTGCTTAGCAATGATGTCACCCTAAAGATCAAGGCAATGGCAGAGGTAATTCTGTCTGCTCCGCTCCGTGACATGCTACTTATTATTCTTTTCACTTTTGTCCTTGTATCTATATCATCTTCTATTGTTATTACTTTCTCAGGGTTTGATCTGCGAGACAGCAAAAGAATTCCGGGAGAGTTTGGTGAACCCCTTCTCTGAGAGGTTTATGTGGGCTGATAGCTCTCCTAGAGGACAGACTTGGTCAGTCTTAGATGATGTAGTTTTGAGAGACAAGTATAACCGTTGCCCCCTAAAGAAGCCATCCAAGGGAGATGTCAAGGGTTTGAAACTCATTTTGCTTCATAATTCCCACTACAAGCAGATCAGTTCAGTCCGCTAAAACAATTGAATTGAACCCTGTACGGTACCCTCTTTTGTTTTGAACCAAAGGATAATAGAATTGGATTTCTTAGCACTTGATTGCTTACAAGTTACAAAGTTACTATATATATATATATATACCATTCTTCTTGTCCTCCTTGGGTAAATAAAAATAGTATTGGAATTACATACAGCTTTATCTCGACTCAATAAAGCATGCAAGAAAAAGAGTGTTTTTAGCAGTCAAAAATATATCATCCTCTAACATTGGATATATTAGAAAGGAATTTCAGGTAGGCAATGCTTTCAAGCTTAAAGCTTTCTTTCAACTTTCCTGCAATGAAATGGATATTCTGCAGGACATAAAGCATCTTAAAGTATGCTATGGACTTTTTTCTTGAGTTAAAATCTCAGATTAGTGACACGTGAGTGAGGACATGAGTGGAAAACTGTTTCATTACGAACTGTAGTTGATAACAAAATGTATGTCATTGTCTATAGTCTCATTCCGAAGAAGATAACTTTGTTTTCACTAAATCATGTATTCATAATCATAGGCGACAGATAGATTGATTCTTAACCAAATGCCAACTCAGAATTCGATAGTGAAATTTGTGTCAAAAGTCACCGTGCTCCCTGTGGAAGGCCTTACTAAATTATTGGTAGGAAGATTTCTAAGCTTTGATACAAAAGCATGACAAGCTTTTTTTTTTTTTTTTTTTTTGTTTATGTTATCTGCAACCGCAATACAATTTATCGGGAAGAAGCTTTTTAAATGCTTTGGTGAGACAATCAATCATGAAAAAGAAGGCTCAAGTGATGCTTTGACCCTACTACATCAGGTGTAGGAAGAGGAATATTAAAAAAAAAAAAAAAAAAAAAAAAAAAAAAAAAGAAGCAGAAGAGAGAGGGTTATCTGTCCGTAGCTTGCTTACTTGTCTGAAATCTGAATGTGACCCACTCTTCTCTTCTTGATTGGAAGCATATGAAGCTCCTAAAGTGGCCACCATGACACCCCATTCGCTAGAAGTTGGCAGTTGAAACCTCAAGTCTCAAATCCAAAACAGAAGTGGAATTTAATCATATCTCAAATGAGGGAAGTGGGATCTATAGCTGGATGAATACAGTCCTCATGCTTGTAGTTGTAGTGATGATTAGGGCTTCAAAACAAAGTTTGCCTTACAATTGTTTCAACCAAACAACAGCATTAAGATCATAGTGAACAAGTTCAAGACTTGCTTTTCAGTAAAAAAAAAAAGCATTTATTTAAGAAATTTAAGTAGATAAGGTTGCCTTACATACAAATGTGACACAAATTAATATCCCATCCCTGAACCCCTAATCCTGGGAAGGAATAATATAAAATACCTAAGAAACATTAGTTACGACATTTAGGCCTTTATTCTTCTCCACTTTTCTGAGTGTAATTACAAGACCCTGAAAGGATAAATGAGAATGAACTCTCTGAATCATCGAATGGCGGTCGAGGGAACTCATGAAACCCACCAAAATTACATGTATCAAAGTTCAATGGTGAGAAAAAACCAGCAGGATCATCAACGCTCCCTTTAACATCCATACTACTTTGAACCCCGCTTTCACCAGAAACATTATTGGAAAAGTTGAAATTCATGCTTCCAACCTTATTTGCGGCTTGATTGCTATCTGCTCGATCAGATGTACCAATGGAGCCCTTGTTCTCATCTAAGGGAATAGCTGGAGTATGACCTTGGAAAAGAGCGATATGCCCAAACAGCTTATCTTTCCTTGAAAACGTGGTACCACAAGAACAAAGCCATTTATCTTTGCCGCAATGCTTCTCATGAGTTTTGAGATCAGCAATTACTGAAAATTTCTTGGTGTTGCATCTGCTGCAAGTGTAGCTCTTGTCACAGTGGGTTCTCTTGTAATGGTTTTTGACACATAAAATGGTCTTCAAAGGCTGAAACTTTTTGTGATCCTTGTTCCGCTTGCAACCGGCATAAGGGCATGAATACCTCTTAATAAGAGTTGGTTCAGAGCTGGATTCTTTATGGGGTTTTGCCAGTGCAGCTGGTGTTTTATACTCGTCTCCGTGACCTCTCATGTGCATTCGTAAATTAGCATCTCTCTTGAATCCTTTTCCACATATAGTGCAGAAGTGAGTGTGGGGAGCAAGGATTTCTTCCTTTTCTAGCTGCAATATCTCATAGGTACCAGGTAAAAGGTTTTCCCCATCCTCAGCATCTTCCTCGTCTTTCATATCATGTTCTTCAATAATATGATTCTGCTCATTACCACTGTTACTACTGACATCAACAGTATTTGGCTGCTCAGAGACTTTGCTTGCACTAGCATTTTGTGGCTGGACCCCACCATTCATCCCTTGCCCAGGAGGGAACACAACTCCACCAAACTGCCCAAACTGTCCAATAGATGGAGTAGCTGCAGAAAGTGTATGCTTCACAGATGGCAGAAGACTACCAGCTGTTGATATCAACTGAACTATAATTGAAGTGAGATCAGCAGTAATTAACTGCTGTTGCTGAGCCACAACTTCATCCGGTCGCCCCAACACTTGGCCTCTCCGGCCAACAATTAAATGCACCAGATCCTGAAGCTGGTGGATCTTCTGCTCAAGGAATGAGAGATTGTTGAGCATTGCACTTGGATCCCACTCTTGCACTTTATTGGCTTGAAGCGTTTCATTAACGGGGCCATCTTGGCCAGGGACTTTAATTTGGTTATTGGAAGGCTGAGTTTGAGAAGATTGGTTGAATCCAAGAAAATGTGGTGGTTCAATCCTAGTGCTGTAGTCTAACATGGATGGATCTTCCCAATTCTGCTGATTTTGGGTATTGAAATTATTGAAAGATGGGTGTTCTTTGTTTTGTAGGTCACCAGATAGCCTCTCTTTAAGATCCATTTTCAAGTCTTCTTAAATATCAAGATCCAAATACCAGTCAGAACTGCAAAACATATAGGGATTAGAAAACAGTTATCAAATTCAAACAATACAGCAATGGAAAAAATGCTTACTGATGGAGAAGCAGAGAAAAGCTCAGGCATGGAATTATCAGTAAAGATTTGATAAAAACAAAAATAATTATGCTTAAGAACCAAAATTATGTTTTTCACCATAACCAACAGAAAAACAAGAATCAAATTTCATAGTCAAGTTGATTCATGAAATCAATCAGCCTGCTTTCTTTCTCACCAATGGAATTGATGAGCTACCTGTTTTTTTTTTCTTCTATTCCAATCCATGGACATAAAGAAACAGAACACTCAACAGAAATGCAGAAAAATAAAATTTGAGCTTCTCAATTGAAAAGTCAAATCAGCTTAAATCATCCCTCATAACTAAAATAGAATCCCAACATCCATTATCAGGTTCCAGCAAGAGCTTAATCCTTATAAACTTTATATGTAACAAAAAAAAAATCATATCTCTCTAATTAACCCAGGTCCCAGCTCCATTTCAAAGATACTTTTAACATCAACTAATTCTCTATTTGGCTTTTGCTTTTGAATCAAACTGGTGACTTAAAACACCCAAAATAAGATATCAAAATCCATTAGTAGCAAAAACAGTTGAAAAGATCTCACCATTCTGCTAAATACCCAGATACAAAAATCTAATCTTCAGAGCTAACAAAGCATAATAATAAAAACTTTATAATAAAAGGATAGTCAAAATATTATAATAATAATTAATAATTATAAGAGAGAGACTTACCAGAATCAAGATTGCTTAGATGCCCTTTTGTATCATAATAACTTGTAAAGAGAAAAGAGGAAAAAGAGAATGAGAAATGAAAAGGAGAAACAAAGGTCGACCCAGTCAATTTAAGAGCAAAAAAGGCTAAGCAAGCGTAGGCAGAAGAAAAAAGATGCTGTGTGGGACAATAAACAAGTCAACCCCATCAATCAAGACCGTTGATTTCTTTTCCAGGGGCTATTCTTTTTCCTTTTTCCATTTCACGTAAAATTCTTCAAGAAAACAATGAGATCAATGCAGAAATGATCAGAACCGTTGGTGGGGCAACTCTCAATCCTACCATCAAAATAATCTTTTTTTTTTTTTTTTTAGGAGGCTAAAAGGAAACGAAAGACTTTGAAGAGTGAAAGGGAGATGGGGATGAAAGAAATGGGACCCACAAAACACAACTAAGATGGATTCAGAATTCAGATTCTCTATGCTTTTTTTTTTCTTATTGTTATTGATCAACAAAACAAAACATTGATTTAATTAACAACATCTTGAGATTTGGGCTAAATAACCAATTCAGGATATAACGTTTGCCCGAAAAATCAATTTGGGATATAACGTTTCAAAAAAAACTATTCAGGATATAACATTAGGAAATGGTAGCAATTAAGGATAAATTCAGAATGTCCCGAGCATTTGTGCCACACGCGCTGTTAAGTGATGACATGGCTGACACGTGGATTTTTGGGAATTAAAAAATTCTAAAAATTAAATAAAAAACATTCCATGGGAAAAAAGAAATAAAATTATAAAAAAGGTAAGAAATAAATAATAGATAAATTATATTAAATACAAATTTGATTTAAACCACGTTCACTCCATTTTTCCCTTACAACAAACAAATTTGGCCTCTTTCATCCCCTTCAAACCGATCAAACACTAGCAAAATTTGAAAAAAGAATGAACTTCACACATGAACACCAAACACAAGCACCACACCTTTCAGTGCCGATGCCGGTAATTTTGACTGCCTCACCGAAACTCCAAACACACCAAAATCACCATATTCACTCTTTCTCTAAACTCAAATCCAAACTCAATGTTTGCCAAAATAAAGAATGAAATTAAGCGAATCTAAAGTCACCCAAATTGCCAAAAAACCTATTGCAACGAACTATGTCAACAATTTTAAGGATTGCATCTTCAACTAAAATGAAATTAGTTTGAAGACTATCTCAAATCCGACTCTTATATGTTTTACTCCTCTCATTTCTCCTCCCCTGTCTGGTTACTCTGGTGTGAAAATGAAAGAACCCATCAAGGAAACCAGAAGAGGGAGTTGAAGAAGGTTGCAATTACATGAAATCTGATAGTTACATGTATGCACCCTTGCTTCCTCATAAGGCAATGGGTTCCCTCCTTCAGAACAATTCTAGAGCAAAAGAAAGGCCACAGTTTGAAGTCTCCACAACGATGTTAAATTTGAAGGAATCTGGTAAAAGTTCCGAGTCAGCTAATGCGATAGCAGAGCAATACCAAGAATAGCCTCACTATTGATTCCACATACTCCTCGACATTTATATCAAATTTGCATTTGTGCTGTATCTGCAAAGAATAAAGATGATACAAATTACTATATTTGAGCAAAGTGAATAAAATAATAGAAGAACCTCCTCAATAACCCAAACAAATGAAGAGAAACAATGGCAATAAAATGAAGAAAAAGATGAACCCAGATAACAAAAGAGAAGTGGCAGAGATGGCTTAAAAGAAGAGTAACAATGTGCTCTTGATCTTCTTTTGTTTCATTTTGTGGGAAAAGAGGCAGCCAACTTTTTGAAGGGCGGTATCGATTTTTCCATGGGATGTCCGGTGGTGGAGATGGCGTCGTGGCGGTGGTTCTGTACAAATTTTTGTTTTAACGTTTAATTAGGCTTTTATTCTTTTATTATTTTTGCCAGATTATATATTTATTAGTAAATTTATTATTAATATTATTATATTATATTTGGGTTTTTTAAATATACTATATATCAAGTGCTTGCCACCTTGCTATTGAAAAAGCCATCTGGCTAAAAAGAAGATAATATTTGCAAAGATTTTGACTTATGACGCGAGCTAACAGAGCGTGTAGTTCAAACATTCGATATCGTCTAAATTTATCCTTAATTGTTACCCTTTCTTAACATTATATCCTGAATAGTTTTTTTGAAACGTTATATTCCAAATTAATTTTTTGGGCAAACGTTATATCCTGAATTGATTATTTAGCCTGAGATTTGACTTGCTTGTTTTTAGTTTTCTTTTGTAATAAAATTGATTACTATATTATTTAACTTTCTTTTCTCTATGATTAAAAGCTGTTTTTATTGGGGAGAGTAAAGTGGAAGAAGGCTACCAGGAAGCTACGCCACCGCCAGGTCCGAGGACTTCTTTAGTTCTTTTTCTTTTCTCGCTTTTCCTAATCTAACTCGATGTAATAATAATGCAGTAATGCTTCTTGAAAAATGTTCACCACTTGGCACTCACCATCAAAGATTCGGCTCCATACTAAGGTGACTAACTTAATCAAATTCAAAAAAAATGGGTTTAAAATTACCGTAAATGATTGTTAGGTCTGAATTTGAACTAAATTCAATTGGGTCAATTTTTTCTAGATAAGATTTAGCTACAGAAACGTTAATGAGCTAACGAACCCCTTTTTCCCAATAAACAAATTCAGTGAAATCTCATTACAATTCAAATAAATCTTTATACCCAAACATCTTTATACCCAAACATCTAAATAAGAATTCAACCCAAACTAGAAACTATACCATAAATAAATAAACTACCTACCTACCAAATAAACAAACAAATTATAAACAAACTCACATTCCGTAAGAGTTGAAACTAAGACCTCATGATCTAAATAGATTGGAACTAAAAGCAAGTACTATACCACCAAGCCAAATGCCTGATGGCTATTGTCGAAACGTTCGGGTCCTGGGAACCCTGTCGAGACGATGTTGGTAAGAAGGAGTCGCCACTAATCTTTTTTATGGTGTGATTAGCCACCTATCTTAGGTTTAATACTAACCTAGGCTTGGCGAAGGTAGTACTAAACCTAACCATGTCCGCTTAACCAGAGTCTATGAGTTCGGGAATCGGTTACGTTCGGGGAAGGATTAGCACCCCCGAGACGCCCGTCAAACGACGGTACCTCTAGCCTAAACTAAATCTAATGTGTTAATACTAAAGGTTGCTTCTCTTTCACTATTTGTTCTCTTGTTGAGTCCTCCGCATCGGGAAGAAAATTTGAAAATGCTGTGACAAAATCTTTTACCATCTTTGTTTTTGAAAAACTTGATCAATTTTATTAATTTCCAAAATCTTCTTTTGGATTGCTTGATTAAGAAAACATTCTTTTTTGAAAACGCTTATCTTGAAAACTCTTGAATTATCCATTTCTTGATTTTTGAAAATCGAATAAGAGAACACTGATTTTTAAAAAAAACGTTTTTGGAGAAAAATGATCTTTTTGTGTTTTCTTGATTATGCTTAAAAGGGAAGGAAAATGAATGCAGATGATGCATGAACTGGTTCATTTTAATCATTTGATCGATAAAGTGAGGTTTACTCGAGTCAACCATTACGAACCTAGCCCGGCCCCCCAGGGATATTCGTAAGGGTTGTTCCATCTCGGAGCAAAATCCGGGAGGCTGTGCTCATGCATCTTTACCCGGAATTCACCCGTCATAGTAAAAAACGACACTTTATAAACCGGAACATGTAATAGTGGCGTGTAATGCAAACAGTTTAAACAACCAAAAGTAAATATGGTATGCATGTTCTTATCTACTAATTATCTAGCTAAATTAAATTAATTACAAGCCCAAATATAATTGAATTAACAAATAAACTAAAAGAAATTAAAAAGCTAAAGGGCGAGTTGGACTATCTGGGGACTTTTCTGCACATAAAGAAAACGATCAGTGAAGTTCAGAAAACAATCAACAAAATTTACATCTCAACAACGCAAGTTAAAGATCAAAACTCACCAAACAGCAACCATAATCCTAAAATAGGAACTAAGATAATCATGGAGGTAATTTAAGCTTTAAGCAAACAAGCATACAAATCATGAGTCATATTGAAGTTCAGTAAAAAATCACCTTAAAGCAAACTAGCATCTTAATCCCCAAAAATCTCAATTCTCAATTTCAAGGATTAACTCCCCAGAATTTGTCAATTTCCTTTAAATTAATCTTCATTTAAGAAATTAGGTCCTTAACTCCAAGTCTAATTTCCTTAGAATTAAAACTAGCCCAA
>AWUE01020500.1:0-22586 GCA_001974825.2 Corchorus olitorius | reverse complement strand
CAATCTAATCATGATTCTTTTTTTTGTTTTCTTTATTTCCAATTTTTTTTGTACTTTTTCAAATGCAATCAAACCTATATGTATGCTAAAACCCAAAAGAATGCACATGGATTAACCAAATTACCAATTGAAAACAAATATGAAATATGCAAATGCAACCTCCTACAAAGGAATATGCTAAGTGCGACCAAAAATAAAGCATTTTTATTTTCCTTATAAATACGACTAATGCTAATTAAATAGAGGATTGCTAAATGAGCTATTCTATCAAAATGCTAACTATGAACTAATAAATGACCATAATGCCCCCTATGCAAATTAAGAAAATAAAATCGATTTAAATAGAAGATTAAAATGCAACTACTGGATACAGCTAAGCTTTGAAATATGCAAAAAATGCCAAAGGTGCTCATGCTAAGATTTTTTGTGTTTTTCAAATGCAATCTAGATAACTAAAAATGAAATAGCTAATCTAAATTAACAGTAAACTTAAAATGACCAAAAGCCCCTGAATGTAAAAATGACCCAAAATTCCCCTAGGTGACCCTAATGCTAGACAAGGAATAAATTGATTTAAATGAAGGATACAAGAAAAAAATGGGTGTCTACAGCTGCCCCTCTTTGTGTGCTTTCTAACTATCAGGGAGTGTGCAAAAGAGTAGTTTGTATACTTTATGAGGGTTGGAAAGTGCGCAAAGACGTGGACACCCATTTTTCAAGCAGAGAAAGTAAAACAAAGACTGGAAAGGAAATCCCGAAATAAAATAAAATAAAATAAAATAAAAACTCGAAGCAGCCTCCGAAAATAAAATTAAAAGCAAAGAGATCCTTGAACAGGATCCTGAAACTAACCGATGAAAACAACAATTCTGAATATAATTCTGAAATTAACTGATAAGCGATGATCCTGAACCAAAATCGAAATATAGCTGACAAAGCAATAATGCTAAATCAAGACTGAAACGTAACTGATAAAGCAATGATCAAAATTCAAATAACCCAAAGTGATAATCCTAAATCAGGATTGAAATCAACTCATAATGCAATAATCCTACATCGGGATTAACTGATGAAACAATGATCCTAAACCAGGATTAAAATAAAGCAATGATCCTCAAACATGATTAAAATAAAGCAACGATTCTAAACCAGGATTAACTCATAAAGCAATGATCCTCAACCAGGATTAAAATAAAGCAATGATCCTCAAACAGGATTAAAATAAAGCAATGATCCTCAAACAGGATTAAAATAAAGCAACGATCCTCAACCAGGATTGACATAAAGCAATGATCCTCAAACAGGATTAACATAAAGCAATGATCCTTAACCAGGATTAAAATAAAGCAATGATCCTCAAACAGGATTAAAATAAAGCAGTAATCCTCAAACAGGATTAAAATAAAGCGGTAATCCTCAAACAGGATTAAAATAAAGCGGTAATCCTCAAATAGGATTAAAATAAAGCAATGATCCTCAAACAACATTAAAATAAGGCAAATATCCTCAACCAGGATTAAAATAACGATGATAAAGAAATAACCAAAAATCATGATCGGAGTTGCATCATAAAGCAATGATAAAATAAATCTTGAAGAAAAAAGGAACTACTCGGAGAACTTACCAATGCAAACTGTTGCGCCAAAATCTCCTTGGGGAATTGGGTTGTAAAGGCCTGCCAGTCAATTTGTAGCAAAATTGACAAAAATCCAAGATAAACGTAACTTGAATAAAAATAGGATAAAGATCAGACGATATGTGGAGTCTGGTTAAAAGTCACCATGAAGGTTTTAATCATTTAACCCAGATTTCGATTGGTTATCAGGTAATCAGATTCAAAATGAAAATGAAAAAAGGATTGCATTGATATGAAAATCGTTACAAACAAATGAAACTGATGACAAGAAAAGATTAAAAACTAGACAAGAGTCTAAGTTGAAGTGTAAACAAGAGTGTAAGCAGATGTGCTTGAAGTTTGCGCTGGGCAGGTTTGTGTGGAGAATTGTCTGTCCCGAGCTTTGGTGAAGCTTCTTCTTTTTATAGTCTCTCTGCCAATCCAGATCCAAAAGTCAAGGAATCACCGCATTAATCTTCAAGATATCATCGCAATGTCAACCTTTAATCGTCATGATGGCAAATTGATTTTGTCTCCAATGCCAACTCTAAATAATTCTCCTGATCTTGAGCTATCAGCATTAATACGAATCACGTAATTTGTGATCAAATCAATCAGTCAACTTCTCCGTATGAATGCTTGACGTCTCTTCTCTTGATACGGCTTTGACTAAATTGTGCTGCCTGGGTGCTCTGGACTTGGTTATTAGCCTCAGTTAGAAACAAGGCCAATCTGATGGACACCATCGGCACTGACTACTTCAAGCCGATGGAGTAATTGTTCCTTACCATCACTACGTACTAACCTCTTTATCCCAATGTAATTGCTCATCACCATCGGTACAAATTAATTCATCCCGATGGAAAGCATCCCGATGATATAAGTTGTCATGATGGTGTGCTATTTCTTTACCATCAATACAAAGACAAACCAATTTTGGCATTAGAAATATTAATCATTGGCCAATTAATAAATAAATACATAAAGGCCAAGTTGATTAATTTATGAACTAAAAACCATAACACGTCGGATCCAAATTGCTCATGACCATCGGGATCTAATTTCATCTCACGACCATCGGGATCCAGTTTTGTCTCATGACCATCGGGATCCATAAAGGAAACTAAATCAACTTGGCTTGGCTCACCGTCGGCTTCAAACTAATGAGGCCGATGGTGTAAATTTCGTTTGTTTCCTTTTTTGCATAATGGCCACCATCGGCTTAAAATCAATTAAGCCGATGGTGGTCAATTGATTTTTTTTTCCTTTTGCTTTTTCTTTTAACTTAAATATTAATTTTATTTGATAATTAAATTTCAAGGCAATTTCCCAAGTAATTTCCTAAGTGGTTTGGGCTTTACTCAAGGATTTTCCTAATCCAATTAGGTTTAGGGTGGTTTTAATCTCATCAATTTTGGAATTTAAGATTTAATCTTGACCATCCAAAATCAATTAATTAAACCACAATTCCTAATTTACCTAGGTGTAAATTAGGGTATAAACATTGTCCCCCTCAAGTTTGATCACTATTTAATAGGATCAAAGCTTGAATATTTTACTACACAAAAAATTCTCCAAACCGTCAAAACTACCTTGCATCGGTTCTTTGTGATTTTTCCAATCGACAAACCCCTTGCGCCCTTGAACAACACCATGGTCTCAAACCCACCATCCTCTGATCCAAGAAATCAACAAGGAAAAGTACAAAATCCTTCATCTCCCCGTCGAGATAGTCCCAGAACGATGAACTCTCAATTTGCTTCTCAGAATTCTGCTTCCGGATCCAGGCCGACTCAACCTCAAGGTAATTCTTCCAAGTCTAAATTTTATTTAAGTCATAAGACCTTATTTTCTTTAGCCAAGAGACTTACTGGAGAATAATTTTGAACGGCAAAACAATTTTCTTTTTACCCACCGCAATCAAATTTTCAAGGCTGAAAGTTTTGTCGGCTCCAGAGACTTTTTAAGCCAAAAAGCAAAAAATTCCCTTTTGTGAATAAAACAGATTTTTAGCCTCATTGTTTATTATTTTTTTAATGAATTTGGCCTTATTGTTAATCTCTAGGCCAATAAATCCTATAAAATATATATACATACAAGGTGGATAGCCCGCGCTTGCGCGTCGGGTGTCCTGTAATTTTAACAAATTTAGACAATGTTTAGAATAAGTAATGAAAAGTGAGAGGCCAATTCAAGTATCAATTATCATTGTCACTTAAACTGAAAATAATAATCGAAAATCCAACAACGGAATCATATCATATAATGTTATATAATTCTGTTTATGCATGTTGTTTTTTTGTCTAATTACTTGAGCCTAAACTCTATAATACAATGTATCAAATTCTGAAAACTAATATTGAATTTGAGTCGACAATTAAGCAACAGCTCAAAACACGAAAATTGAGATTGATGTTAAAATATGATAATTAATATTGAATTTGCCTAACGATTGAAAATTTCTAAGGTTTTCTTGTTTTTTAATTGGGAAGTTGCTTAATTCAATGTATAATACAACATCTGAAAATATGAAAACTGAGATTAAATATATATATTTTCTCCACTTTTGTGCCATATAATAGAGTATAATTGTCCTGGCAATCTCCAATACAATGTAGTTATCATAGTAAATCATATCTATCTTTTGGAGCTATAATTATGGTACGACCAAGTATTACAGAGCATTATCATTTCATCAATTTAGACTGAGTTTCTCTTTGTTCTTCTGTCAGAATAGATCTGCAGGTATAAGTTGAGCTGGTCCGAGCACATGGTCATAGCTGCATTTTTTTGTGCAAAGCATTAAGTTCTGGATCATCAATGTTTTCGAAATAAAACTCAAGTATTATTAAAGGCAAAGATCTTACATAGACTTCACCATTGCAGTTTCATTTGTCGGTAGATTAATGTAAAGTCTTGTTGCGATACATGAAATGAGTTGGATTCCATTCACTGCTTTTCTCACCACCATACCTGCAAATATGATGACTGGCCTTGGCACAATTTTTAAGAGTTCTTCTTCATTCTGTTGATCCAATTGCTTATCATTTATTGATATGTCGAGTACTTGGTTGCTAATGTATAACAGGATATTGTAATGTTATATGTTTGTATTTTCTAAATAAGAATTGAGGTGTAGAAAATTAACATATAATTGATTCTTACTGTAAAGTCAGTACTCTCAGCCTTCTCCTTCTATGAATTCTATTTGTGCGGTGTGCGTGAATCTTTTCTTCTTCAGTTATTATAAGAAGTTTTCCAATGATATCTGCGAAAGGAAGTTATGAATTCATCATAATCATCATAATTATATATATCATATATATGGTTTTCTGGTCTGAAGAATTTTGTGTCACCTGCTAGAAACCTCTCTTCATCAGCCATCTGATGAAGCTTAGTTTCACTGTTGAAGTCGAAGTAATGCTCAGGATATATACTTATATCTCCCATAATTGGATTTATTATAGATGTTCTTGTTAACCAAATCATAATGCTTGATTTGACTGCTACGAAACTAACTTGTGGCATTGTGACTTTGAAATTCGATAGCATGTAAATTGAACCTTCGATAATCAAGTGTCTGTGTAAATCTAGTGCCATTGGCTGAATCTGAACATGGATTGCATCTCCCTGTTAAATGAAATCATTAGTCATGTTTGTGGGAACGAATCTATTCTGTAGAAATAAATTAGTAAGTAGTGGTTTCTTTTTCTTACTCACGTTTTTATCTGTAGCCAAAAATCCAGCTTCGAGGAATGCATTTGTTGTTGAAGCTCTACGTTCCCAGGCTCTCACAATCTTAAGTCTGATCCTTTGTTCCATAAAACCCTTTTGTAATAATGCGATAGTAACCGGAGTCATTTTTTGGTCTAACAGAGGAGATGGGAAGATTTGGTTTGATTGATGGAGGTATAAGGTCTCAATACAATGCAAAGTAGTGAAGACATTATATATTCAATACTATATCTCTTCATTTTCTTCACAGGATCTCTGATGGATTGGTACAAATTCTCTTCTTCACTGCATTAATGAAAAATATTCATAGATTCATTTCAAAAATTGTGATACACCGAATTTCTATTGACAACCGAATTCATTATTTTTGATGTTTCATTTCTCTGATTTTAAAGTGGAATAATATAATTCTTTGCACGATTAATTCAAGTGAGAAATATGAGTTTAGATCACTATTTTGATTAAAGTCTCTGCATCTTAATTTCTTGTCACTTTTTTGGTTATTGTGACTGCATAAATATTTTTCTCCTGCATGGTACGGTGTTCCATATAAAAGTTCCTTTAATCAGTTCTTAAACACATGCAATAATTGTTGCATCTGGTCTGGGAATTTAATATAATCATGGAGTTCAGTGTTTCTCTCAAATTTCTTGACATTTTATGAGTGCCAAGAATTCTGGAAAGCTATATCGTTGAGCACAACAATCATCAAGATTGTTGATATTTTAAGTGGTAAATTCAAAAACTTATAAGAGCAGAGTTGATTCAATATTTATTAATCCTGAGATTAAATGAAATCAGAAGATGATATCTCATCTTTTTATATTACAACATCAATTAAAGTTCTTTGTTAAATTTTTTAATCACAGAAGTCGATAATCACGTTTAAATTGAAATATGTAGAACGCAGGCTTTCAATAGCATCATAAGTTTAAATTGATTTTGAGTCCAGAATCATCAGCGGAAGTTTAAAACAACGATAATAATATCAAGTGCATTCTACATATACAAATCAGTTCCCAGATATGCTTCTATCCCCTGTCCTTTATTCATAATTATATATATAACTATTACATAATCTCTAAATCCAAGCAGTGAATAATTTAAACATAAGCTCAAGAATCTCTCTCTGATTTCCCATTGCCCGTTCTTTCTAGCCGATCTGCATTTGTTTGATAAAAAGTATAGTTAGTATTAGTTCTTAGAGAGGCAAAAAACATATGTGTAATCTTTGCATATATCTGGAATTGTACCTTCTTCTCAATTTTCCTCGTCTACACCTTTAGGAAGTTGACTTTGAGTTCATTGGCATTGTGTATAATATGCTCGAGAGACAGATTCGTTAAATTTGAGAAAATCCAAACTCCACCGCAAAATCCATTCCCATCAACACTAATTATCTGTTCATAGTTGAGTGTAGACCCCATCAGATGTGCCTGTCCTGGTCCTAGCCTTGTCTCGGTGATGATAACAATCATTGGGTGATATTCATGAATCAATTCTAAGAGATGACTTCTAAAAGAGAGTAGTGCTGCTCCCCGTGCATTATAATAGAGAGCCAGCAAATCAGTTGGTTCCTTAAATGGGTTTAGAGCAGTTTGAAGATGCACCAAAGAATTGTGTCTTCCAATAGAGAATCTAAGGTGATATGTCATGAATGGTGCATGGAGGCTGTTATATGTATAGATGGTCATCTGAGCCTGAAGAATGTTCCTTCCCTGGAAAACATAGACAGTTTTTTCATCACCTTCTATTATGTAGTTATTTGCAGTGTTGTTGAGATTTGCAATCCTTGGTAGTGGATTTTCTTCAATGAGCAATTTTTTCGGTTTATATAAGAGAAGAATAAACTGTTTGAATTGAATCTAAGGAGTTGATCAGGAAAAAATTTATCATCAATAATATGCAAAGATGAAATTAAACGGGTCCCTTGAAAAACAATTGCTAAAATGAATATAGAAGTACTTATTTTATTTGGATCTAATGGCTAGGTTTCTGAATTCTTCTAATCCAGGCTTAAATCCAATTAAAAGAAGAATGCCTCTGGTCGGTGCTTTGTTATTTTTAATTCAGCATTCCATTGAAGAATTTTTACTTGAGAAAATATTGTGTTTAGCAAACACAAAATATTTATAAATTGTTATACCTTCTTCACACTTATGGATGTGAAATTTACATGTGCAAATATATAATAATTATTATAGCTCAGTCTTCCTTTCCCAGAATGTAAGTCCAGATTCCTTTCCTCAATAATAAATCTTGTTCATTGACCTTACTTCAACTATGTATTTAGTTATCTATCATTAATCAATCATGAATATAAGACATTTTTCAATTCTTAATATATATATATATATATATATATATATATATATATATATATCAAAAGGGAGGTACAGAGTGCAACATTACTGATATTCATAATAGTCATAATTTTGAAACCAATACACCTAAATATAAAATGAGTAAATGCTATGAAACTGAAAAGATCAAATATAGTGAAGTTTGACACTGTTCGAAACTTCAATTATATTAGCCAAACTCTAAATACTATCTTATGCATATATGAAATTCTTCTCCAGGTCGCTCCAATAGCTTATTAACAGCTTCTCTGATCTGTTTGAGCATTCAAAATTTAGTTAAATTTCAGGATTTTATATAAATCAATCATGAAATATAGATGATCATTATCCTTACCTTTAAATCTGCAGAAAGTTGACTCGAATCTCACTTTCAGTCTGCATTATTCGATCAAGTGATATGCTTGCCAGATTTGAAAAGAGCCATACTCCTCCAGAGTACCCTATTGGATCGATTGTCAGCACTTGCCTGTAGTTTATCCTTGAAGCCATCTGATTTGCTTCTCCAGATCCCAACCTTGTCTCAGTGACAATAACAATCATAGGTTGGTATTGCTGAATAATATTCTGAAGATTAGCCTTGAAGGAAAACAGGTTAGCACCTCTTGCATTATAGTGCAAAGCTGTCATGTCCGTTGGTTCTGGAAATGGAAGAGCAGCATTAGGTAGTTCGCACAATGCATCCTCCCTACCAAGATCAAAACGCAGATGATAGGCAAGCATTCCAGAAAAAAGGCTGCTGTATTTGAGCACACTTAGTTGGGCTTGAACTATATTCCTTGCTTCAAAAAAAAAGGCAATCTTCTCATCACTCTCAATAATGAAATTATTGTTTTTTTGAATGAGGTCGACATGCTCCAGAATTGGATTCCTAGTGTTGAAACTTGGGCTTGGAACAGAGAAATTAGCAATCCCATGAGTGCACATTGCACGGCTGATGCATTTTCTGTAAAGCTGCTTCTTTTGTGAGAATGTCAGCAGGAGTGAGCCTCAACCATCTATAGATGGTTGTATCTTCAGCTATGGCTCTGCTGTTTGTGTGGACATGATAGGCTATGAGGACCTTTGCTATGTCAGCTAAGATGGGGTTTCTCCTTGCTTGAATTGGAATCTTATTTGTCATTATAGGATACCTAACAGCAAGGAGATCTTCCAATGTTGATACCAACTGCCTGATTTGTTGGGGAAGTTGTTCTTTCTGTGGGAATTGGGGTTGTTGGTTTCCTTGGTTCGCCATTGAGATATATCGTTGCGGATATTGAGTGACTGGATGCAATTATGTTTAGAAGTATTGTTGAATCAAAAGACTAATAGATTAGAAGGATGCTTCAACAAAACAACTAAGATGCATATATATAGATATTCATGTCATTGAATCTAAACATAAAAAGCTCTCTATCGTTTGATATTCAATTCATAAATTGTATTTGCTGCTTAAATGAGATGGACTCTCACTCTCCCTGGTCAGATACACAACTCTTCATCTCTTCCTGTAATGAATGTTCCCCGAATTCAATGTATTAGAAGTTGATGCGATCTTTTCTATTTTTCAGGTATGTAGAATCGTCAGTTCTATATGCCTAGATTCTTTTAGTTGTAGATTTGCCTGAAAGAGAACAGTCATGGCTTTATCTGTGGTCTTTAATACCTTTTTATGCAGTATTCTTACATCTCCCACATTTTAATTCCATCAAATTAATGGATTCATCAGTTTATTTGTTCCTCTGTTTTGATAATGTTTTCTACTTAGTGCCATCTGTATCTTACGATTATTTTATCATCCATTAATTTAATAATAGCACAACCTTTCAGATTTCAGAAATCTGTAGCAATATCTCTTCACAGGTCGAATACATATTGTTTAAATATGTATCTTGTTTTTTTTCTTCATAACTTTTCCTTCATAACTTTCATAAGCAAATCATGTCAAAATCTAACTTGACAACATGCTTAAAATCTGTCATTCAAAACGTATCTTTTTTAATGTACTTCTCTTAATCTGCATGACTTGAGATTCTTTGAAATTTTTAATTCATTGTTCTGAATTTGTCTGCAAAGTCTGTAAAAAACTATCTTTGATCACATTTTTGAAAGAGTATTGCTCTAATTTTGTTATTCAATATTACTTAATCTGTGCGCTATATAATCAATTATATAATTCGAGATCCTAAGCGTTTGATATCATCTTTGATTTCTCAAACCATTTTGTCAGACTTTTTATGCGAAGTATTTTCAAGAGCAAGAGAAAGGAAAGAATTAAAAAATGAAATTAAACCACCTTCAATCATCGAATCACAGAAAGCAATCCATAAAAAGGTTTCATAAAAGCATTCAAGGTCACATGTAGCATCCCAATAAAAAATAAAAAGGTTCCATAGCAATATTTCAGGTCAAATATAATACTCTAATACAAATTAAAAAGGTTCCATAGAAGCATTGCAGGTGACATAAAATAGTCTAATACCAAGTGTTTTTGCTGTGTTTGACATCAGATTTCCAAATAGATGATTACAGCCAGAATTCAAAAATCTCATGAACGTCACTCTCCCTTATCTCTGACATCCACAAAACCCAGATCTTGTCCACTCATTCATTTTCGTCTACATGCCTGTCACTGAAAATATCAACTGTCAAATTTTGTTGCCAAAATAATTGCTATGATTGTTAAATTATTTTATCAACGCTTACCTCTTTTGTTTTTTTTTAGGAGTTTCATCTGGAAAGAGCTCTTTGTCAACATTTAAGTCAGTCGATGACTGAGACTGCTGTGTTACTTCTTCATCCCTCAAATTCTGCAGTGCACCTTCAATTCTCATCACTGCATAAATTCTAAAAGAATGCACATCGTCGTCTAAAGCATGCTGTGGCAAACCAACAGTGATGATGAATTTTTTACCCTCCAGCTGTCTCACCTCTTTTGGAATATTGTCCTGCGTAATTCCTTTCTTTGAAGCCATCGTTGAGAGTTTTATGCCAGTCATAAGCTCAGCATGTCTTTCAAACGCCGTGATCTCCATGTTAGAACTTTCATCTCTCACCACCATTGGAAGTTTCATTCTGTTAACGATGTAAGCACATGTTAACCAAACTTTCCATCATTTATGATATAATTCAATGTGTAGATTTGAGGAAGCAACTATATAAACTTACATCAATTTTGGAACTTTTATTCCATGCTTTGTGCAATCAAAGATTTTGTTGTTTTCATTCAACCCTCTGTTGCATACATTGCAAGCATTGTAATACCACCCGTTGGATAAATCAATTTGCTCAATTGTCACTGAACATTTGAAGAAAGAATTCTGGATGCAAGCCACATTGTTTAGTTCCTAGTAATGAATAATCTCCATTCAATCATATAAGTATCAAACATTCTGTTAATAAAACTTACTCCAATAGACGATGGCTCCATCTGGAGAAGAGATTCAATGTCAATGTTTGCAGCCGCCTCAATACGGGCTTGTAATGTTGGACCTACATTGCCCTGTTGGTCAAGTATGACCCCTTCAGGCCGGATCTGATCCCTGATTTTTTTTTTTCAGAAAATAAAACCAAGAGTGAAAAAATAAGTATATATTCACAAAACTCAAAAAATAGAGAAAATTCCTCACAGCTGTTCCAAAGGAATGTGGTCTGGGAGATTTGGGTTTATGTGAATTCTTGTTCCCGAACATGAAGATAGGTATAGAATCTCTGCAATTTTCCATTCTGAATTTGTCATTCATGATAAAGAAAAAGGACTGAAATGCTAATATTAAAATGCAGTTGAAGACATCTATTAAATTTTGGTACCATTAAATGTCTTTGGAAGCAATCCTTCAAACAGTAATATCGGCGCAGGCTTCATGGTGAGCAGCTCTTTCTGATCAAGCTGGTTAAAACATGATTCCCATACAGTGATTCTCATTTGTTCTCCGCTGCCCAACACAATCAATCATGATAAAAATCTAGCCATTGATAAAAAAATGAAGTAAATATTTGTTGATCTATATCTTATTCTACTTTTACCTTGGTTGTAACATAAGGCAGTCAAATTTTGTAACATCTCTTCCATCTTGCGCCATTGTAACCGTTTTTATCTCGCTGACTGAGAACAGAGCACCGACGAAATCTATAAATGCAATGATAACACATGAATGATACAATCTGTTAATTTTCATCATAGAGAAAAATAAAACAAACCCACACAATCCATTCTAAATGCTTTCATTTCATCACAAAGAAAAATAAAACAAACTCATACAATCCATTTTAAATGCTTTCACCTGTCATGTACTTGTCACTATTAGCATATGGAGTGAGCATCTCAAGAGTACGAAACTGAAAATAAAATCTGGGATAATTTGCTGCGTTATCTGGAATTATCTTTATCTGAGTATTGAGCTGAAAAGCTATAATAACATTTCCCATGGTCGATAAATTGCGCCCCTTCGCTTGTTGAACCCTGAATCTACTCAATTGATGAATAGCTCCTTCGACCAATTTTCCTCTATTTTTTTCAGAGAGTGCCTCTGAGATCTGCACGTGAATGGCATCCCCCTGCAACAAAAAACATAATTATAATTAAGCCTCTGAACCCTCAAACTGAATTCTTCAAAGATCAAAGTCTCAAACGAAAACTTAAATCACCTTTTCATCCACTCCTAAGAAAGAGATGCCAATAAATTTGTTTGTAGTGGGTATTATACAGTCCCATAGACGGATCACGCGAAGCTTGACAATTTGATTCTGTCCTGGTGGCTTTAGCTGAGAGATAAACTTCAGGCTCATGTTTGATTTCCTGTAACATTGTCAATAGCACAGGAAATAGAAATAACTTAGATAATAAAATATTCTAAAATGTTGCATATAAGCGTCTCATAAAAAAACAGATTCATGGATACATTAGTAAATATACGCCAAATGACAAAACATGCTTTGAAGACTGACAACAAAACTATTTTAAATCCAAATAGAAACACACAAAAATGTTAAGTGATAAAAAACTAAACTTTATACACTGATAGCATCATAGATTTCCCTGTACACAACATTCCTAGTTGTATCGGTCAACCTTTCTTCACCATCAACAATTAAGATCTTCAAACCTTTATATGAAGTTACTCTAGACAAAGCCACGTATAATTGGCTGTGAGAGAATACAGGCCGTTCCAAGTATAAACCAACGATATTCAATGTTTGACCCTGACTTTTATTTATCGTCATTGCATATGACAATCGAACTGGAAATTGTCTCCTATTCAGAATGAATGGCCATTTCTTGTCTTTTCCTGACATTATTATCCTTGGTATAAAAACTCTCTCTCCAACATTTGCTCCTGAAATGATCTTTGCTTCTATCACATGCCGGCAGAGCTGAGTGACTAAAAGCCTTGTGCCGTTACAGAGACCCTCCGATGGACTCACGTTACGAAGAAGCATGATGACACAATTCAATTTAAGACGAAGACGATGATCTGCAACTCCAGAGAAAGTCAAATGATTCAAGAATTCAGACGGATAGAGTTGAGCTTGGTCTGCAGCCAAACTTGATGATGGAGATATAGAATCTGCGCTTCGATAAATTTTTTCCTCAGCGGGGATTTTAGCCAAAACAGCTTCATTAATAGAATCAACTGTCTCGTTGTAAGGAGTGACAATAGCCCTTTCACTGATATAACGTTGGTCTGCGAAATTGTTCTCAAAGTCCGGGTAAACAGCCGAAACAACATCAGAAATTGGATCCTCAGATATGGGCACCAGCAAATCATGAGGTATCTTAATCAAGTCCCCTTCCCGGTCATCATTTGATCCGAAAGCAGAAATTTTACCATCCCCTATTCTTAGAAGCCATTCAGCAAAATTTTTCATCTGTTCTCTTTCATCCTCATCCATACCTACCCTCAAAAGTCGCATATTTGTGTTTAATCTCAACAATTTGCATCCCCTCCATAAATCTGAGCTAGTTATTGTTGCGTTCAATATCTCAGATTTACTCCCAGATGGTATAACCGGAAGTATCTGCCTGAAATCGCCTCCAAAAACAATTGTTTTCCCTCCAAAAGGTTTTGATGCAGAGTCTGAATCACCATCTAAAACAACATCTTGAAGAGTCTTGTTCAGAGCCTCTATACAATTTCGATGAACCATCGGAGCTTCATCCCAGATTATCAACGACGTTCTCTCAATCAATCTTGCCAGCTGAGTATTTTTGGTGATTCTGCATGTGGAAGTTGATGATATATCCAATGGTATTTTGAATCTTGAATGTGATGTTCTCCCACCCGGCAAAAGGAGCGATGCAATGCCTGATGATGCCACTGCCAATACAATTTTACCTACAGATCTGAGCGCGGAAATTATTGTCGTCCATAAATATGTTTTTCCAGTGCCACCACTTCCATACACGAAGTACATCCCACCTGATCCATTGTCCACCGATTCCCGTATTTCCATGTAAACATTCCTCTGCTCCTCATTAAAGCTGCTTAGCATACTCAAATAGTCTATCTCCAACTGGACTCTATCATAATTAAGCTCTTCATCCAACAATCTATCACCAGTATTCGTAGTTGCTGCCCTTGAAGGAAGAGGAAGATTATATTCCTCCAAACTTGTGGAATGCTTCCTAAATCCATCTTCTAATAATAACAAAAGCTGGTTCCGCAGATGATCTGGAGGTACAGAAAAGTGTTCTATGCCATAAGATCTTCTCAAGATGAAACTGATGTCCTCAGCAAGCAAAGTCCATGTCTTCTCAAAAAAGCTCTTTGGATCACCAACAGCAGAGTTTAGTATCAGCGTAACAAACAGCCTTCTAAGCTGGTCTCCAGTCTGTACTTGTGAAGCCTCCTCCATTGCTCGTATCCATTCAGAATCATCACCGAGCAAATCCATTGCAAGGCAGGCTTCCCTGAAAGTATCGTAAACAATTCCATCAACAGTTCTCAGGTCCTCATAGCACGTAGCCCCTCTGATTTCATTCAGCATCAAACGCATGTAATATAATTCCCCAGCCGATGGATGTACATAAATAATTCTGCCAATGGAACGCCTGTTCTGCCTAGGCACCCATGTCTTTTCTGTCGCTTTCCAAGTCCATTCAGTCGGAAAGTCGACATAAAAGAGTCTCATTGCATCTTCGCATCTCTTATTAGCCTCAAACCATTCCGTGAACATTGTCCTTTCTATTCCCGGCCTTGCAAGCACAGATGACAACGATTGATTATCACTGAAATAAACCTGCTGCTCATCACGAAGATGTATCAGCAAGCGTTGAACCGCTGGTTCTCTGTGGTGGAGAGGAAACTCAAATAATCTCCAGCAATATTCATAGGCCGACAAATACCGACAATCCAAATAATCCTTTACCTCATTAACAGCTGCCCCATCCACCCTCTCAACAGCGGCTCTAGCTCTGTCTGGACCCTTACTCAGATACTTAAAAAGATACTTTACAGCTCTTGTTTGGTTGCAGACTTCAACATTGATGTGAGCCTGGTATCTAACTGTCAAATCCACATTGTGGGGAACAACAAATCTGTTGTCTACTGCAAATCCATCAACAACAGCAGAATCTGAAGTTTCTCTTTTGCGGTAATGCGGGAATCCATCCTCATCAAATACTGTTGCATTTCTAAACTGTTTTGGAAAATACTTCTTACATTTTCCATTCTTCATACACTTTGCATTGGCATTAGCACGGCCACACGGGGAATGCAGCATGAATGTTGAAACAGCAGCAAATCCAATAGGATCCTTCTCCTTGTCTGGAAGCTTTGCTGAAACTATAGTATCTATCTCAGACGCTGCCAAAGGCCGCTCCCTGTCCAACCATAGCAATATATGAACGTGAGGTAGTCCACGTTTCTGAAATTCAACCGTATATACAACTGTATAAGAGGAAAAAACAAACAATTACCCATTAATTATTAATCTATGAATGCAAATAAATGAATGACAGAAAAACAACAAAAAGATTATTAGAAAAATGTAAGTAATAACCTGCTTTTGTCTTGCCAAAAAACTGTTTTTTTGTTAAGTCATCGAGAAGGTGCCTTAATTTTATTCTGAAAACTCTTGAAACTATATCTGGCCGATCGTGAGGTTTCTGACCCTTTATTGGTCTCAGTGCCTCTGTTATTTCTGGCCACTTCGGATTGCAGGTAAATGTTATGAAGAGACTTGGATATCCATGGAACCGACAGATAGCCATTGCATCCTGATATTTCTCAAACAAATATCTTGGACCTGGAATAAAACTTGGAGGGAGTATGATCCTTGTACCGATCCTGCAACCCTAAACATCTTCTACAGCAATAAAATCCCTCACTTCTCTGAACATTTCTGCTCTAAGTGTTTTCTGATGTTCTCTTATGTATCTTAGACGCGCCTCCTCAATGATAGCATAAGCATCGACGATAAATTGCTGGAAAAGGCGCCCTCCTCGAAGCAACGTGCTTTTCTCAGGGAATCTCTGTTGTATCAAATACGCATAATACTCTCTCATAGTAAGAAACTGTCTTCCAAGTCTTTGTCGGGCAGGACCCTCTTGGTATGGAATCTGCAAGTGGAATGAATCTTCACCGTAGGGAAACAAAAGCGGGTACTGAAGTGGCATAAATAGAGGATGCAAATCGCTTATTCTCTCCAACCTTCCTTCTCTGTGTTGAACAATAATGTCCCTACCAGCATCACCATATCCCACATTCCCAGGAATGATAGCCGCTATCTCATCAGATTTGGGAGGTTCATAATTGCGGTCCATTCTGTTTCTTTCACTGAGTAATCTAATCTTGTACCCAACCTCTTCATGCTCTTTGTGCATATCACGTGCATGTCTAAAAACCTTGACAATCTCATTGTGCTCATCCAACAGGTCCCTCAAACCCCTGACTATATCAGGATCCAAACCATAGTTATCATCAGCATTTCCAAGACACTGCAGCCTATGCTGGATCTCAGAATCTGACTCAATCATATAAAGCTGAGCAAACTTAGGTTTCTGTCCTGCTATTGGAAGCAACGTTCCTATTTTATGATGATTAGTCCCAGCCATCTTATATACATATGGACCTTGTCCAGAATTTACTGTGTTGTCCACCACTCCACCCGTTGACGTGAACTGGAAAATAGAATTATATAACCTGATCTGCTCTCTAAATCTAGAACTTCTTCGACCACCATGATCACTAAGTAAGGTATCCAGGAAGGGGGGGCTGGACCGTAACCGAGGCATGGAAATAAGACCCTGTTTGTAGCATAGATTAAATCTAGGAGTTGCACTGTGTCTTGATAAATCCACACGCTCATCATACCACATAAAAGCATTGCAATCAGGGCAAATCATGACTGGCCCACCAAAGTTAGATGCCTCAAAGCAAGTCCCTAAAGAAAATATAAAAACGTCATCAAGCAAAACAATTTTTTTAAAAAACCATAATTAGCTTGTAATGTTCACCGCAATCAAAACTCACTCTTATGGACAGTGCTGCATGGAACATTCTCCATATTAGATTCAGATAGACTACTTGAAGAAATAAAAGCAGGGATATCCTCGGTGCTGACCATCTCTGTATCACCAACCAACTGAACAGTAACTTCGCGTTGAAACCCAGCATCCTCAATGTTATCAACACTTCCCATCGCATGCCCCTGAACATTTGAGCCTTGCACATTGACTCTATCCACTCTTCCACGATACCTTGCCACTGCTACTCTCCTAGATCTATTCCGAGCAGCCTGTTCAACTCCGATAAATGGAGGCTGCCGAACTCGACCATTCCTTGGTATAACCATTTAAAAAGACACAGAAACCTCCCTTTAAAAGCATACATTCTCATGAAACAGAATTAATTAAAGGAAACGATGATCAAATAAAGAAAAACCACTAATGAAGGTACTTTTCATGAAGTGTATTGGACTTTCATCGATTCAGCTGCATAAATACATCTAAGCTGATCATAATCCTGTGAATCCTCATACACAAAGAGCTACATATAAGGCACTGACAGACCATCATAAAAACTCTGCAAAACTCAAGGAATGCACAAAACTAAATAAAAAATTGTACATATAGGATGGCTCCAAGCTCCAATAAGAATTTGCGAATGCAAAATCATCAAAAAAAGGCTCCTATTCATGAACAACATCCAATGAACAAAACCAATACTAAAAGCCCTGGCAGACATAAGTAAGTGCTTTTAAAAATCTGAATAAATGTCAACTAATCATGACCTCCCAATTGAAAACATAAACACACAGAAACAAACATTCCAAAAAGAGAGCGAACCAATACATCCACAAAATTGTATACTTAAAATGACCACACTAACCTGGTGGACTGCCAACCGCTAAATCCAACAAAACGCAAAAAAAATCTTTAACAGCAATTCGTTGCAAATCTAATAAAACAGAGGAAATTTCATAAGAAATGAGTTCAACAAAAATTAATCCTTGGTAAAGTGTTAATATATTCACAATTAAAATTAAAGAAAATTCTGATGTGTATAAAACGAACAATTATTCATGTAATCACACGTAATCTCATTCCCAAAGATTGAAATGAAATGAATGAAGTAGATACGTGAATGCCTTATTCCAAAACATAACGCCACATCATTAAAATGGAACAGAGAATTTAGCTAAAAAATAGAAATCATGCATTCACACATAGGATTTTTTTTGATTGTTTAATTCATAGATTCCCACCTCTTGTTGCCTATATAATGAATTATTGTCAACATAAATTGATTGAAAAACATAATGCTCAAAGACAGTACATTCAACTGCTTTGTTAATCACAAACACTCCCAAAAAAACCTGTAACTACAACCCAAACAATGGGACCATAGAATCATGAACAAAGACAACTAAATTAATGAGGACATCACCTAATAAATGGGACCTGAGTCGCACTTTCAAGTGTGCATAAAACTTGACCAAGACCTATTGGACTGACTACAATACCACCCACCCAAAACTTTGAGGAACCATCTATTTCACTTCCCATTTCGAAAATCATTAACACTAATAGGAAGCCTCTAACATCTCTTCCAATTTCCAATCACACTAAACCCATTGCACAACGATCAAAGCAATGTTTAAAGATAAAAAACCCATTCCACTAATTCTTGAATCTGTGATCCATACTACAAACCACTCGCATATACTGGACATCGAAATAACTTTAGAGGAGAGGTGCAAAATTAGTGAATGCTGAATCTAACCTCCAGCAATAAAAATCTTAAAACTTGTCGTTCGAGCAGAATAGACTCCCGCAGCAAAGAGACACGTAACCTGACTTGCCTGAAACACGTGAAAACAGAGAATGATCAGAAGGAATTGACAAACAACGTTATCAAAGAAAGGATTCAAAATTAAGTGTGAAACACCTTTGATTCATGGTAAAAGAATTCCTTATAAAAATTCTTTATAAGAATTGATTAACAAACATACCTGATATACGTTGTTCTTAATCGGATCAAAGCTCCAAACAATTTGAAGAAATCGCAGCGAAGAACAAAGGCAAGGAAAAAGCAAACGAAAAATAAAAAAAGGACAACCATTTACCCAAGAAAGTGCCATCACTGTGAATGAATTCATCGAACCCAACTCTTCGAATCCCAAAAGAAAATTGAACCGGCAAATCCCGATGGAAAATAGAAGGAAACCCCAAAAAAAATCTCTCCTCGCATAATCAGAATATTAGCGTAAGCGTTGACCCAATTTCTATAAAAAATGAAACCGGGTACCTGTAAGAAAAGGAACGAAAATTTTAAAAAACAATTAACCAAACAATAAATGTATCCACACTGACCAGCTCTTAAATTCGGTTCCTAAACTCTCCCATGTATCCACACTGACCAGCTCTTAAATTCGGTTCCTAAACTCTCCCAATTACAAAAAAGGACAAAGGTGATTAAGGAAAGAGGGACCTGACTTTGGATACTTCAGTAATCTAATGAGGTAAAAAAAGACAAAAACGGGGCAGATCTCTCGCACCAGAGCAAAAGTAGGAAGGAACTTTAAGTAAATTTGGTGGGGGTTAAAAATTATATATAGTTTATATATGAGGCCATAATCTTCAGGCCAAAACGTTTTGGTCTAATGGGCCTAATGCTTTTACTGATAGCCTGACCAAGAATCCTAAGCCACTTAATTTTTGTTTTTCAAGGCACATCATCGGGATCACACTTGATATCCCGACGGCCCTTTCTTTTTTTCATTTTTTTTTTTTTAAAACTAAACTCACTTGGTGGATTCCAACTTAATTGGACCCAACCATGTAAATCTTTACTCCGCAAATCCTATACCTTCGGCTCCAATTAATTAATTCCGACGGTATGAAAATTAGTTTTATCAAAAACCTACACCATCAATATCAATTAAATTAGATTAGACGGTATGATTTTTCACCATTTTCGTATAACGTTGGCTTAAATTCCTTCAATCCAATCGTTGTTTCTTATTGCTGACATCGGTTCTCTTTGATTTTCCAGTTCCATCAGTTGCACCTTCAGACGTCTCTCGTCCTTCCACACACAGAGGCAGAGTCAACCTTCGCAAGCCGGATGCTCCTCCAGTCCTTTCCGAGCCTGACGACCAACCCACCAATACTGATGACACCCTAACCGATATTCAACGTATCGTTGCTGCAAATGAACATCTAGAAGAAACTGATGATAGCCGGAAAAAATTGGTGCTGACTCCCGTGTATCAACATTCTCCTCCGTCTGCCTTGGACCGATATTTTCCAAGTCACTCGTTCTTGGATTTGCCTTTCAAATGTTCAAGCTACCACTGGGACCGGTGGATGAAGAAACCAGCAACATGGCCAACTCATCTTCCAGAGTGGCATTCCTGGGTGAACCGCATGCTGCACTACTATGATGGCGCTTTCGTGTCTCAGGGCATTTATCCATTCATCATGCTCTCCCTTGAGGAGTTTAATTATGACTCCGCTGTTTTACCTGCTCTTATGTCTTACTGGAACCGGTGTTTCAATTTCTTCCACCTTCCATGTGGCCCTATGTCGGTCACTTTAATGGACGTTGCCGCTATTACTGGGCTTCCAGTGGATGGTTTTGAAGTATCCAGCGTTATGGGAACCACTCGAGAGGAAGAGAGTATTGATTACAACATACCTCCCAAATGTACGGGATTCGTCCCTTTTATCAACCAGAGCGCTGGTTTAGGGGTTGTCGATAAACCTGATGAAGAAGAAGTAACAGCTTTCATGCTCTGTTTAATCTGTAAGTTCATGGTTTGTTCTCCTTCCAAACAATGTACACCAGAGTACATTAAGCTTGCCAAGATTATGGCAACAGGCCACCGCTGTCTTGCTTTGGGGCAGTTTGTTCTTGCGAACTTGTATAGGAGTTTGCATAGTATCACGGCACCTTCTGATACTGCACCTCTTGGTACTCCATGTGGTCCTATGTGGATTCTTCAGATTTGGGCTTGGATGTATTTCTCCGATCCATACATATCCCCTCCACCACTGGCTTCAACTAAGTCCCTTTTGAGCTACGGAGCTTTATATGCTAGCCGTCCAGCGGTATGTGATAGTTTTGAGACATCCTTCACGAATTTTTGGAATCTTCAAATTGATAGGCCCACCGACAAGTTCTTCATATTTGGAACACGTGATCATGGCCCCAAATGGTTCAGAGCAGCTCCTGATGATACTGATGATGATAGAGTCTGTGAGGCATGGAAGAATTATTGTCTTCCCCTTGATCTTCCCGTCGGCCTTGATCCAACATACTCAAAAACCCGATTAGGCTTTGAGTTTTACTCTCCTTCATTGTTCTGTCGACAGCTTGGTTTTTTCCAACGGGTGCCTGTGCCTCCTGCTACTTCAAGGAACCGTTGTTGTCATCAACGCCTTACGTCTTTCAAAAGAAAGGACCTTGAAGATGCTCATGAAGAAATGTTCAATGCCCGAGAAAATGCTGTTTTCAAGATGCCCCCCTCCTTGCCTAATTGTTCCCCATCCTTTAAATCATGGTGGGCAGGTCAATGGAAAAGCATAACCGACAAAGAGAATGTTGAGGTGATTGCAACACGACTTGCTCCTCCTGGAGGTAATATTCCCCACTTTTCTATATTTAATAAATTGCATCATGAGCATGACCTTAATGAATTTATTTGTTCCTTTGCAGGTAAGAGGATAATGAAGCCTAAGAAGAAACGTGTTGCTCCCAATCAATCTTCTGATGAGGAAAATGGAGCTCCACTGAAGAAGAAACCAACGTTGAATGCCTCAGCCAAACCTGTTTCCTCCTCAGCCAAACCTGTTTCCTCTAACCCAACAGATGATCATCTGATCGCTGAAGTGAAAAAACCAGAGGCAACCACGCCATCTCCAACCGTTTCCTCATCACCGCTTCCAGTTCTAAAGCCTGCTTCCTTCCTTCCTCAGGTATCTCTTAATTTTTATATATATATATATATGAAATGACATCAAGATACTGACATCTTTATACTTCTTGATAGGCCGCCCCTTCTTCTGCACTTGGCCTCAGTTCTAGCTCTAATCCTTTCAAAATATCTTCCTCGACTCCTTTTGGTTACACATCTGGTCCAAGTGCATCGACATCGATTGGCCTGAAGGTTTCTCTGTCAAAAGAAGATACGGGTTCTAAACTGGCCACCCCTATGATGCCATCAGCTTGGATGGCCAAGACTCCATCGGCCACACCACCTTCTGACCCATCTCCACCTGAAAAAGCTTCATCTGCGTCAAAGACTAAGGAGCCATGCGCCAAGAAGACTCTTGATTTTGATACTCCATTGGATCTTGCTCTTGCTTCTCCAACGGGACCTCCTGCTAAAGAAACATTGAGGTCACCCAGAGCCGATGACTCCCCAAGCCCACTCCTACTAACACTTTG
>AWUE01020495.1:0-18648 GCA_001974825.2 Corchorus olitorius | reverse complement strand
GTCTCGCAATTCCCACTTTTTATTACACTCTGATTCTTGCTGCTTGCTGCTGGACTGTATGTTTGAATGTATGTATTTTGCTGTCTTGATTCTACTTTGAGTCTTGCTGCAGCAATTGGCTTGTCTCTCTTTTTGCTTTACTGCTTGTATTTCTCCATGCATCCTACTGCATCTTAGCATTTGCATCTCAGTACTTCTCTGTGCCCTGTATCACTCCACCACCTAGGTCTTGCTGAAAGAAAGTCTTCAGGTAGCTTAAGCATCCTACCAAGCCAGTCTAAAACAATCATTTCAAGCTCTGTTGCTTTGTTCATTGTTTTCTGTTGATGCTGTGAATTTCAATGGTGCTTAGCATTGATTGGTTTTCAACAGAAACGGTGTTTGAGGTGATTCAAGCCAATTGGTTTGAGAAATGATAACAGGTCCATGAAGAATGGAGCATATCACTGATATAAACACATTGGAAAGTACATGCACCAGGCACTGAATCTCCCAGTAGAAGAACCAACATGCACCATATGTAAGGAAGAAATGGCATTATGAAAAAGCCAGCAACAAGACAATCCAATGTGCCTCTTAAGCCATTCAGCATGTCTTGTATCTTCTAGTTAGTTTTTGAACTTTTCACCCTTAAGGATTGTCGAAACGTTCGGGTTCGGGGAACCCTGCCGAGACGACGTTGGAAAGAAGGAGTCGCCACTAATCCTTTTTACGGTGTGATTAGCCACCTATCTTAAGTTTAATACTATCCTAGGCTTGGCGAAGGTAGTACAAAACCTAACCATGTCTGCTTAACCAGAGTCTATGGGTTCGGGAATCGATTACGCTCGGAGGAGGGTTAGCACCCCCGAGACGCCCGTCAAACGACGGTACCTCTAGTCTAAACTAAATCTAATGGGTTAATACTAAAGGTTGCTTTTAAATCTTGATTATTAGAGGAAAAGGGTTATAAAAGAAAATAAAACCATTTTTGAAAACCAATGTCGAGAATTCGGAGAATGTAATCGAACACCGTCGATTAATTCTGTGACGATTCTCTTTCACTGTTTGTTCTCTTGTTGAATCTTCCGCACCGGGAAGAGATTTTGAAAATGCTGTGACAAAATCTTTTGATCATTTTGACTTTGGAAAACTTGATCCATTTTATTAATTTCCAAAATCTTCTTTTGGATTACTTGATTAAGAAAACATTCTTTTTTGAAAACGCTTACCTTGAAAACTCTTAAATTATCCATTTCTTAATTTTGAGAATCTACTAAGAGAACACTAACTTTTTGAAAAATGCTTTTTGGAGGAAAATGATCTTTTTTTGTATTTTCTTGATTATGCTTAATCTTAGAAAGAAAAGTAAGACTGAATGCAGATGATGCATGGACTGGTATATTTTAGTCTTTTAATTAGTAAACAACGATATGCTTGAAATTAACCCGAGACCCTTCCCACGCATTATGGGGGTATCTCGGGGATAATCCAATCTCGGAGTGGGAACCAAGAGTTCGTACCCGAGTACATTTACTTGGGCTCGCCCGTCATTGTAAGAGATCGTTGTTTACCAATTCTTATCTACCTAACTCGTATGAATGACAAGTAGAATGCATGAAGGATTGCTTTTAATCATATGCATTAATACAGGTCTACCCGAAATCAATTCCGCAAACCCTTCCCACGCATTATGGGGGTATTTGTGGAAAAGATCGGTCTAAAAGAGGCTTCCAGAAATTCGTACCCGAGTACATTTATCTGAAAGACCCTTTATCTCAGTAAAAGACGGGCATTAATACATCTCAATAACAAGGCGATGTATGATACATGTATATGGTAAAGTTCTATTTCTACTAGTTACTAGCTATTACAGACCAAGGCCAAACCGGGCCAATTAATGAATTAACTAAAACTTCGGAAAGAAAATAAGACTAATTGGTCAGACCGGGTTTGCTGGGGACTCTCTGCACACTAAAGAAAATAATCAGCAATGTTCAGACAATAACACACAATATAGATATACCAGGGACGTAAGTCAAGAAACCATTGCATCAAAGATCAAGGAAAACCTTAAATCAAAGGCCAAAGCAATCATGAGAATAAATAGAGTCTCTGATCAAATAGAAACAAAATATTGGACATGCATGAGTCAAATTGAATCAACCTACAATCAAGCCTTTAACCTCAAAATTTCCATTTTTCAAATTGGAATTAATTTACATGAACTTGTCAATTTCTTTTCAAGTTGATCTTGATTTGAAAAACTTTGATCTTTAGCCCCAAGTTTACTTTTTCCAAAATTAAAGTCAACCCAAAAGGGTTCAATGCACCACTTTCAAGCTAACCTTAATTTAAAAAAAAACTCCTAACTTTAGGCCCAGATCCCCCTTTTTCAACCCAAAATTAGCTCAATTAGAAATCAAGAAATCAACATAAATCATTCCCAAATCAAGAATTACTACCTTAAGCAAACACTTAATTTTCAAGCAAGTTCAATCCAACCATTATTTCTATAGCTATTTCATATTCAATCCATGTAATACCTTAAGTAAAAACAACATTTTTAACAAGAGCTTAGCAATTTGGGACCTTAAAACACCACTCTTCACCAATCATTCACCATTTTCACAAAAAGAAACAAACTATGAACCACCCATGTGAATAAAAACTAGACTCTTAAAAACACTTTTTTTATTTAAATCCCTACCTATTATGACCCAAAGTTTCATACTTTATCAACAATAATCACAATTTTAAGTAGAAAACTAGACTTTGAATAATTTTCATACCATAATCATCAAAATATGCAACCTTTGAGCCTAAATCTATCACATAACTACATCTCATACATAAATCAATTAAATTAACCCATAAATCACAAAAAACAGGGACAAAATTGACCATCATAATAACAAATAGTCTCAAATCGCACCAAATTAAAGCACAATCAAAGCAGCAGGGACCAAATTGAAGGATATAGTAGTTTACCTGCTCAAATCGCGAAATCTCTTTCTCGAAACGGCGTCGTTTTGGCCTTGTGCGACCTCTTCTTAAGCGGCTTCTTCTTCTTTCCCCTTCTTCTGCGTTTCAAATCAACGCGAACCTTAACTTCTTTCTTTCTGCCACTTCACAATCCCGCAACCTCCTTGGCTCCGTCGACCTGAGTTTCTTCACCCAATCTCGTTTCGACCTCTGATCGCTCGAAAGCTCCGAGCTTTCAAGGTGTTTAGCGCTAATCCGAGCCTCGGATGCCCGAATCTTGATGGTTCTACCGTCGACAGATCTCAAACATTCAAGGTGAGTGGTTGTTGGTAAAAATTTAGCTTTTTCTGTCCCTTTTCTTTAGGTGAATGGGTTAGGTTTTTAACGGGTGTGGGTTCAAAAGAAAGCTGTGTGTATTTTTTGTATCCATCGAGAGAAGGGGTGTGAAAAATGGAGAGGGATCTTGAGGGCTGTGTGAATGAAATGGTGGTCTTTCAGTATGAGAGCCAGAAAGAGAAGATGAGAGAATCTCTTGTGTAGCCTCTGAGGAGGGTGCTAGAAAAATCAGTGTGATGTGTATTCCAAGAGAGGGTATGAGTCAGAGTGTTTTTTCTCTTTTTCTTCTTTTTTTTTTTTAGGATCGGTCCTCCTTCAGTTGTGTGTCCAGCCCCCTTGTAAAATCAGAGGGTAGCGTATATTTGAGGCGTGAATTCTGTTTTTTCCTTCAATGAACTGAGTCCTCTCTCTGTTCTGTTTTTTCTTTTTCTTCTTATCTCCTCCCCGTATTAGTTGTATTCCCCCTTCCTTCTAACAAATTTTGTCTCTTTTGCAGCAGAGTTACTGAGCTGGCATCCCAGCTTTGGAAACCAAGTGGAGAATAATTGCCCTCTTTTTTCCAAGTATAGGTGCCTTAATCAACAGGTAAATTTATTTTGAACTCTGTAATTAACTGCAGAATCTGACTTAAGCATGATAGGTTAGGAATGCTTTTTCTGAATCTGTTGAATGAGTGCTTGGACCTTCCATTACACTGAGAATTTTGTTGTGAATCTGATTAGGCATTAATCCATGTACTGATCTTGAACTTGTTCTCTTGCCTAAAATTCTTCATTAAGTGTAAGCTCTGAATTTTTGATGCCTGAGGTTTCAACCTTGTCTTTCTGTTTACACTCCTTGTTTAATTCCCTGTGCTTGAAGCCATTGAAAGCCTGATGAACCGATTTACTATTTCTTTTGTAGTTGTATTGGATCATTCCTGTTATTTTTGTACTTTGTAATACATATGTAAACTTTAGCCAATAAATGTCAAATGAAATGCAATGATAAAGACAAAAATGCCCACTAAGATTAAATATATATAGACCTAAGTTTCCTACAGTACCTATGCTAATAATGACAACTACCTGCCTCCCTAAATGCCTACTCCTCATTCTATTTATGTATCAACCAACTAATTCTTAAATTAAGGACTAATTAATCAACGGACCGTGTTGGACTTAAACTCTATGACTAACCCACCAGATTATAATGCTGAATGAAGCTAATACATGAAATGTGCAGAAATGCCAAGTGCTCATCCTAATATTTTAATTTCCTAATTAGCTATTAAAAATGTACCTGAAGTGACCAAGATCCCCCCTGGATACGCAAATGACTAAAATACCCCGAACATGCAAAATGACCAAAATGCCCCCTATTAGGTGACCGTAATGTTAGTTACCAAATAAATCGAATTAAATTACAGGATACAGGACAAAATGGGTGTCTACAAGGATGCCCTGTACTGTCTACACATTATTCCCCAATTCTCTTTTTGTAATCTTTTAAACTCCTTATGTACTTTGTAAAATATGCAATCTAATCATGAATTCTTTTTTTGTTTTCTTATTTCCAATTTTTTTGTACTTTTCAAATGCAATCAAACCTATATGTATGCTAAAACCCAAAAGAATGCACATGGATTAACCAAATTACCAATTGAAAACAAATATGAAATATGCAAATGCAACCTCCTACAAAGGAATATGCTAAGTGCGACCAAAAATAAAGCATTTTTATTTTCCTTATAAATACGACTAATGCTAATTAAATAGAGGATTGCTAAATGAGCTATTCTATCAAAATGCTAACTATGAACTAATAAATGACCATAATGCCCCCCTATGCAAATTAAGAAAATAAAATCGATTTAAATAGAAGATTAAAATGCAACTACTGGATGCAGCTAAGCTTTGAAATATGCAAAAAATGCCAAAGGTGCTCATGCTAAGATTTTTTGTGTTTTTCAAATGCAATCTAGATAACTAAAAATGAAATACCTAATCTAAATTAACAGTAAACTTAAAATGACCAAAACGCCCCTGAATGTAAAAATGACCCAAAATTCCCCTAGGTGACCCTAATGCTAGACAAGGAATAAATTGATTTAAATGAAGGATACCGGACAAAAAAGGGTGTCTACAGCTATGAAAGGATATTAAAACTAATTGGACATGCAATTGGGTTGCGTGTTTTAGCCCAAAGTTTGGTGAAGCACCAAATTAAATTCAATAAGAGAAACTAATTTCCTACGAGATTAAATTCAATCGAGAAGCATGGAAATCGGGTCATGGAACAAGTACATGATCCCTATTTCAAGTGGTTTTCAACGGTTCAAGTCTATATAAAGAAGAATTCATGAATAAGGGCAGTTCATACACATTACAAATTTACAAAATTTATTTATCTTCAATTATGACCTAGCTCATAATATCCTTAGTGTTGAGGTCAAAATATTCTCAACACTGAGATCTGGATGATCGTCCTCGAAGCCTCTGAGACCTTGTGCGTTGAAGACCTGAGAATCAAAAAAGACTTTGGGGTGCGGGAATTTAATCCCGCGTTAGCACTCCGACGGTCAAGTCAGCGGTGTTCTTCGATATAGTTTTAGAGGCTTTCGGCTTAGGTCTAGAAGTTAGGAGTTTTAGAATAGGGAGAAAATGAGAGATTTACTCTGTTTATATAGGCACTCAGGTGCCACGTTAGCGGGTCGCAGGTCTGCCAAAAAGTCGGGGGTCGGCCCGTATAAGTGAACCTGCCGGGTGCTATAAAAGATGATCGACAGTCTTGGGAGACCGTCGTTCAAACAACAATTGAGATAGGTATCAAAAATTGCCCCCCAGGCGTGAGAGGGGTTATAAAGTGACTGCTCGAAGCGGCCAAAACTACCCCGTGCTCCGGGCGGGCGGATCGGTTGAACTTCAGTGAGGATCCTTAGATGTTCGTCCATGGTTTCGAAGATTAGGAACGAGGTGAAGTGTCATCGGCGAATTTGAGGAATGAATATTGCTCACGCGCTCTCCCTTTTGTTTTTTTGTAGTTGTTTTCTTTTCTTTTCTCTCTTTTTTTTTTGGTTGGCGGACTGTTTGAATTTCAAAATCAAACGAAACATCAACTTGCTTAATTGACGCGGTTGAGTACGCCACGCGTCAATCTCGTATTGGATGAACACAGACCGCCCAGTTACCGAGGTGACTTTTTTACTGAGTATAAAGGCAACTTTCCGCTTTCCTTTTTTACTTTCTGACTTTTACAGTTTCCTAACAATCTCGCAATCGTCTTATTTTCTTCATCTCCATTGCTGTTGAATTTCTCTGTATTTCTTGGTAAATTCCCCTGGAAATTTATGTTTTACGGCTTGCAATGATATTGTCTTGAGTCGTTATCTTTGTTTTCGGATTTCTTGATTGGTTTCGGTTTTCATCTTGACTTGTAGGGTTTTATGCTTTTCCAACTTCATTTCTGGGAAATTCGTCAACTGTATTCACCTTGTGATCGCCATTCGTCATCACGGATAATTTAGGGAGTATCGATTGTCCCATCGAAATCTCAGATAGTGACGCAGATCGCCCTTTCGGTTACGAGTCTACTCAAGAGTTCACTGACGAGTCTAACAACGAACTATTCAACGAACTAAGCCGTGCCCTTCCTGAAATTCGTGTAAAGTTTGGTAAGGGTTTTTTCCGAAGATCGTCCTTTTGTTTTGGTTTTGGGTATTGTCGTGTCTATTTAGTCATCTCTGTTGAAGATTCTTCTCAAGATTTCTCCAAGTCTTCTTCTGTTAGGTTAGGCCATAGTGACGATCATAGCTCCGAAGAGGAGCCTGAGAGTAGGTTAATTAGGAGTAAAAGTTCGAGGGTTAGGACTACCGATATAGATGATCAGCAGGTTGTCTCTGGACGAACGTCATCCTCTGTCACAGAAAATGAATGTCAACACTCCTGTCCCTAGAGAGACCGTCAACTTCAGGAGCTTGTTTACTGAGGATCCTCCTGAACGAGAAGTGGTGGAGAGGGATATTCCATCCGTCGGTGGTGGTAATGACCAAAAGGGGTCTTCTGAAGGAACCCCTTCACATCAGATCGCCCCTTTGAGGTCTTCAACTATTGCCGTTGGCAATTCCCCTTCTGCGGTTTCTTCTCTTCCGCGATCTACCGAAGATCGTCCTACTTCTGGTAGTATGGCAAGCTCAACGACAACGGTTGAGGAGGAATGGATTCCCAGATACAATGCTAGGTGTAAAGTAAAATTTTCCAATGTAGCCTCATGTACTTCCAAATATGTCGTTGTTCCAGGTTCGCAGTCTTCCAAGTCCGGTAAGATTCGACCTCGCAAAGGTTATTCTAGGTCGATTAACGCCGCCAGGCTGCAAGCTTCCAAAGCTGGTTTGGGGCCAGTCTCTGGTTATAAGATGTTTCTCCCAACGAAGGACGATCGTCTGTATATGATTTCTCATAACGGTCGGCGTGCTTTCTTCTACAAAGTCATGTTCGAATGCGGGTTTAGGCTTCCGGGTCATCCTTTCATAGGTCAAGTCTTAGATTCTTATGGAATTGCGGCTTCCCAACTGAATCCCAACAGCTGGTTTTTACTGGTTGGATATTTAATGATCTGCATTTATAAGGGTTGGGAGCCGAGCGTCAACTTGATACGCCCTGAGTTTGCCATCTCTCAAAATGATGGTTTTTACAGCTTCAATAGAAAGAAGGGGAAGTCGTTCATCAAGGGCCCTTCTAGTTGGCATTTCTGGAAACCGGAGTTCTTCAAGATCCAAGTGAAGGCTGGTGAGGCTTGGCCTGTTGAGACGCGATGGCGTTTGGTGAAGACCTCTAGACTGAACGCTGAAAAATTTACTCTAACTACTGCAGAGCAAGATCAAGTGAGGTATTTGGAGACTCATCCCTACAACCCTAGAGACCTCGTTGACCCTGCTCGATTGGTGCTCTGTGGCTTAAGTCCAGAGCCTTATAAGATGTCTGGTGTGAAAAAACAGAAATGTAGTGCTGGAGTATGTGCTCCATTGACGATCTTCGATATGGTTGAGGAGAATGGGAAGGTTGTTGAAGTCCCTAAAAGGGTTATTGTGGTAAAGAGGGGGGGGTATCTGCAGTCTTGTATGCCTCCCCAGGATTTAGTTAATCCTTTTGAGGTTAGAGAGTATTCGCCTCCTGAGTTTAAAGTCGACAAATGGGCTTATCCTGGTCTTCAACCTGTGGGTCGTGGAGCAGGTAAAGGACCCATGGTTCTTAGACGTATGAAGGAGGCTCATGAGAAGGAGCAGGCTGACCATCCTTCTTCTTCTTCAGAGGCTCATTCTTATGATTTATTGCTTTGTCTGACTCTCATTTGTTTTAACTGTTCTTGGTGAGCTCACGTGATGATCATGGTTCTGAACTTTGTTTTGCAGAGCGTAGTGATTACAGCATGAATCCTGCGAGACTTGCTGCTACCCAGAAGCGTTTGGAGGAACAACTAGCTGCTTCCGGTGCCAAGGCTCCTTCGGCCGCAAATGTTACTTCCTTGTCGATCGGACATCCACTTACTTCAATCACTGAAAACTCCAATGATACTGAAGATCGGCAACTCGTGTCTTCTTCCCTGTCCAAAAAGGTGTAAATTGGGCAGACAAGTCATTCTTCTGCTGCATTTTGCGAAAGTTGATGCGCTTGGGTCCGTCGAGGCTAGATGTGGTAACTACCACTTGCTCGAGGAATACACCGCGGGAACAGACGATCCCCCAATCCTGCTGGATGCTGACTCAGTATCTTGGTCTCATATCTGTAGGGGGGATTTTATCGCTGCTCCCTTAGTCACATCATTTTCCTGCGGCACTTTTAAAGATAATAATGCCTGGGTTGAGTGGGTTACCCGAGAGCTTTTAGATCCGAACTTCCGAGCCTTGATGAAGAAAGCTCGTGTCTTTGATGCCCTCTCCCTCTCGCGGCGCCATTCTTTCTTTGCCTCCCGAGCTTATTGGCTTCCTTGCCCGTAGATGGCATGTGGGGCACCATACCTTTCTCACAGCTTTCGGCGAGATCACTGTGACACTTGAGGATGTGGCCGCCATTACTTTACTTCCTATCATTGGTGACGTTGATTCTCGTCTCATTGAACCGACCCCGCAGGAGGTTAAAATCTTGACCGGCCTGCTGGAAATCTTGCCCTCACCAAACGATATTCGAAAAAGAAGTGGCGTGGTGAGCATTTCATATTGCACTCCACTTGGATAGATCATGTCACTTGTGCTAGTGGTGAATGGGATGTTGGAGTAAGGAGGGCTGCCTTCATCTTTGTGTGGCTGAGCATATTTATCTTTGGAGGCTATCCTTACAATAGAGTCATGGCTGAGCTTGCCCCTCTTGCTGTGAAGATTTCCTGCAGCCACTCTGCGCCATTGTCTCTTTTGGTTCTGGGGACACTTTATCACCACATGGACACGTTTCATGAGGATGAACTTCGAGGTGTTGGTCGCTACACAATCGAGACTTTTGTGAGTATTCCTCTGCTGCAGGTCTTTGTTTGGGAGCATTATCCCAAATTGGCCCCAGAGTTTGTAGATAAAAAGACCATGAGTGACAATTACAGCTCCGAATGGGAATTTGATGGTTCTCTTTGCGGCAAGTTTCCCAGAATATGTGGCTGGGTAAATAAGAAACCTCGCCTTGAATCGAGAATTCATTCACTGTTTGGCACTCATGCTGCTTTCCTCTTTAGACCGTATACTCGATTTGCGGCTTCACCTACTGTTCCATCGCATATCTCGGTTCCTCCTGTGAGGGAGCAACTTGCTTTTGCGAAGCGAATGTTACGGCATCCGACACGCTTCAAGTTGAGGATGTCATTAGCTTCACCCCTTCTATGATCCCCTACTTTCTTTGAATGACGTATGGGGTGTTTTGAATTACAGCCCCCAGTTTGCTTCGAGACAGTTTGGATTTGATCAAGGGGTTGCCATTGCTGCATTTCCTGCTGACCCTTGGGAGGTGGCCATTAGGAGGTTCCTTACTGCCTTTCAAGTTGACAGATTTCAGAATGGCAGGATTTTCAAGTTCACGGGTCCTGCGCCTAGGCCCATCATGGTTCTTGCCATGATTGAACACTGGGAAAACTGCTGTGTCGCCTTGCGGTCTTTTATTGAGCTGGGTCCTCAACCCGTGTCGCCTTTGCCTCCGAATCGGGTTGGGAATCCTCGATTTGTCAACCATTCTATACTCAAGACATATATGACTCGACATCCCACTACTGGCGTCTTCAAGAGAAAGGATTCACAATGGCTTGCTTACGGGAATTTACCATATCCTCCTCCGACATACATCTTGGCCCATAGCAGCATCGGGAAATTTGTCGACCGAGATGCCAAGTGGTGGAGAATGACACATCTGGGGAATAAGATGTCCCTTGGAACTGCTGATGATGACGCTCATCTTGTGGCGATCTTGCTATCTTTGAACAAGGCTGTGTCGAGAAAGCTCATTCCCCCAAAAGGGGCTGTGGGAACAAAGAGGAAGGGAACCGCAGATTCCGGCTCTTCTAAGAAGAAGTACAAGACCTTGGCAAGCCTTACTGAGGAAGCTTCGGCTGCTGCCATGGTTCTTACTGAAGCCCTATCTGCTAAGCCCCCTGTCGCTCCCTCTAAGCCAGTGGTAACCAAGTTTTATGACACCCGGTCCAAGATCAAGAAGGCTCAAGAATCATTAGCTGTTGTGATTAAGGTACTCCTCTAACCATAGCTCCAGTTGTTGTTGTTTTTTTTTTCTTCTTCCTGCTGGGACTAGCTTCTGAAGCTCTTTTGTACCTCCGCAGAAAAATGTGCCCACTAGAAGTGCTGGTTTGGTCGGGGCAGGTTTATCTTCCTTTCTTTTCTCTCTTTTTTATACTATTTGAGTAGAAAAGAAATACCTATTTCCCCCTTGTTTATCTGTCTTTAGATTTTGATCTAAACCAAGCTGCTAGCGAAGTCGATAAAAGCATGGACGATCCTTCTTTGAAAGGCCCAGGTGAGCTTATTTCCTCCCTTAGACTCCATTCATAAGCGAGATGGGTCTCTAAGGCTTCAGAAATTTCGACTCACCCGTTTCTCCTTTTCGCCAATTTGTAGATAGGAAGATGAAAGGGAAAGTGGTAGAGGAACCTAAGGTTGTCCTGTTTGAGGAGGAGGGAGATATGGATGTCGATTCTGACGCCGGCTCAGAGGGTGATGAGGAGGCCGATGACTTTGACGAGCTAGCTGAAAGCTCAGACGAAGGCGCTGGTGAAGAGGGGGACTCTGATGAAGATCTCGCTATGGAGGATGCCGAGATAGTGAGGCAGGATCCCCAGAGCGTTCCCCAGGCGCTGGTGTGGAGGAAGAGATTACCCCATCCGAGCAGACAGTTAAAATGCCCTCCATTGAAAGCACTCAGATGACTAACATCGTTGATGGTGGTGAGCCTATCCCCACTTCTTTCTGCATTCTCATCTTTCCTTCTTCTTGTTGATGTGGTTTCTGAAACCTTTGCCATTGGTTATTCGCAGGAAATGCCAAGGCTGTTAATGAAGCTGGTACTAGTAGTGCAGCAGGACAGAATGAAGGAAGTGGGAGGATTCCATATCGGACCTTGCTGAATGACTTGGTGGGCAAAGCTTCTCGCCCAAGTTCTTACTTCTTTTACTATATGAGCAAGGGTGGCACCATGGTTCAAGTGGAGAACAATCCTTTTGCTGTGTTTTCTCACTTGAAACCCACTGCCGATAGGATCATGAAGGCATATCCAGACTTTCTTGCCAATATTGGAACCTTCTCAGCAGGAGCTACCTTCGATTTTGGACTGCTCTGCCATGTTTTGTATGACATGGAGACAATAGCTATAAGCGACATCAAAGAGTCTTTGCTTTTCGATTGGAGGGACGCCATCAGGGGAGCCAAAGAACATCACTTTCATGTTGAACCCTTCCAGAAACATGTCTACTTTTTGGCCCAAGTTTTCTGTGGTCGCAAGGCACACTCTTCTCCGGAAGCGGAGAAGGATAAGGCGCATGCTCTAGAGCTTAACAAGTTAAAGGAAGAGTTGGAGCAGTGTGAAGAGCGTGTGACCATTCTGAAGAAGACCATTGAGGAAGCGGAAGCTGATCATAAGAAGAGGCTTGCTAATGTTGTGAATCATGATTGCATCCCTGCTTTTCTCCGCAAGCGCAACAAGACTGCTGCTTTTACTTTCATTTGATGGATAGCCCTAAGTTGGCTGATTTGTAATCTCTGGATATCTTTTATGGCTGTTTGAATATTTCTGTATTTGGGTATGTATTTGGGATAACTCTAAGTATTTTGTGTATGGATGTTTGGCATAGTGCCTTTATTTGTTACTGCAGGATATGTGTTTGCTAAGCATGTGTTTCCTGCCGTAGTATGAACTATGAAAGAATAAAAAAATTTGTGGTAAAATACTTAGAGTTTTTTATGAAAGCTCTCTATTTATTTAGGTAATAATCAAAAGGGCCCAAGTACAAGGAATTTTACAAAATCCTATGGGCTAACTAGAGAGGCCTACCCTTAAGCAAATAAAATGCATTTTAGCAATGGTAGGACTTAAGCCATTTGGCATTAATTAACTCATACCAGTTTGGCTCGTTGGGCTTCATGATCTCACAATACCCACTAGCAAAGGCTTCTGTCACGATGTAAGGCCCACTCCAATTTGGAGCAAATTTGGAAGGTCGGGGCAAATTTCTTCTCACGTGATCATCCGCCTTAAGCACCAATTGTCCTGCCACAAAGGTTCTAGGATTGACCTTTCTGCCATAAGTCTTGGCCATAGATTCTTGATATCTTTGTATGTTGGCCTTAGCCTGCTCTCTTATCTCATCCACAGCTTCCAACTCGACCAATCTCTGCCCTCCACAAATGACAAATGAGCTGTGTAAGTTAGTGGAGGCCAGGATTCTTGTCGTTGGCTTGACAATCTCGACCGGCAGGATAGCTTCGGCGCCATAAACTAAGGAGTAAGGAGAAAAGCCTGTAGAGGATCGGGGATGGACCCGATAGGCCCACAAAGCGTCAGACAAGTGGGTGGTCCAGTCTTTCTTGTATTCGTACACCATTTTGCTCAAAATTTTGAGCAACACCTTGTTAGTTGCCTCGGCTTGGCCATTTCCTTATGGGTAGTAGGCCGTCGACCTTCGGTGCCTGATTTCATAATCGTCCAAGAGTTTGCCGACGTGCTGGTTCACAAATGGGGTGCCATTGTCGGTGATGATCCTGTGGGGAACTCCGAATCTGCAAATGATTGACTCTTTAATGAATCGGGTTACAGCAGGACCAGTCGCCTTTGTCAAAGCTTCTACCTCAACCCACTTTGTGAAGTATTTTGTGGCCACAAGGATCCATATCTTGCTATCAGATGCGGGGTGGATTAGACCAATCAAATCTAGCCCCCAAGTGTGGAAAGACCAAGGAGTTCTCATATCTTGAAGTGTTAAGGCGTGAGCATGAATCATTGCTCCATGGAATTGACATGTTGAGCATCTCTTCACATATTCTTTGGACTCCTTTTTCATTTGTGGCCAATAATACCCGCATGATATCAACTGTTGGTAGAGTTTCTTCCTGCCTTGGTGTTCTCCACAATCCCTAGAATGGATTTCAGCCATAACTTTGAGGGCTTCTTCAGTAGACAAACATCTCAAGGGTTCGCCAGTGAATCCCTTTCTGAAGAGAATGCCATTATCGACAAAGAATCTTGTTGTAGATCTCCTAAGGGCATATGCCTTCTTCGCGTCCTGCGGCAGAACGTTATGAATCAAGAAATCCAGGATCGGTTGTCGCCAATCTCCTGCAGCATCTAAGGCAAGGCATTCTTTCTCGCCAAACATTGGGCTGCAGCTTTCACATTCCTGCTGCAGAGCGGATGCTTCCTTCTTCATGTCTGGCCAAAAATAGCCAAGTCGTTGTAATCTTCAATAGAGGCTAATTTCAGGAGCTATGCCACAAGACTTCTCATGAGTCTTTTTGAGGACGAGCTCCGCCTCCTCTTTTTCGATACAGCGTGCAAGAATTCCTCTGGGCATCCGGCGATAAAGGTCTCCGTTGATCAAAGTGTAGTCTTTGAGCTCTTTGATTGATGGAAAATCATCAAATAGCAGGGCTTTGCTGATTGAACTCCTCCAATCTTCCTTCTTGGATGTGGGCCCTTGCTTGGGCGAGTTTGTGATTGGGGAGACTCGCTTGACTACTTCGAATTGAGAGGAACCGCCAGGGAAAATGAGTTTTGACCCTAAGGTGGCTAGCGAGTCAACATATCGATTCTCCCCTCTTTACACATGAACGATCTCAAAAGTCTCAAATGACTTTTCTAGCTCCCGTGCCATGGCTCTGTAAGGCGCCAAAGAGGGCTCTTTGAGTGCGAAATCCCCATTTACTTGGCTAATAACCAAGTTGGAATCGCCTTTAACTCTCAAATGCTTGATTCCTCTTTCTTTGGCAGCCAAGAGACCAATGAGATAAGCCTCATATTCGGCAACGTTATTCGAGCATGGAAAGTCAAGTTTGCGAGACAGATCGCTTGAGCCTTTTCATCCAATATTACAATGTCAGCACCTCCTCCTGCCGTAGAGGACCCATCAAAGTATAAAGTGTGGAGCTGTACTGGTTCTGCAGTGGCAACTTGCTCTTCCATCCCTGGGATTTCTTCTGATATGGTGGAGGAGTCTTCTCTTGGGAACTCGGCAAGAAGGTCTACCACAGCTTGGCCTTTGATGGCAGAAGGATTGTGGCAGGAAATGGAGTATTGGGACAGTTGCAGCAGCCAGTTGGCCAGTCTTCCTCACAGAGATGGTTTTGCTAGTAGATAGCGGATTAGGTTGGACTTTGTCATCAAGTTTATCTCGTGAGCTAGGAAATAGTGCCTCAGCTTTTGGGAAGCATAAATCATCGCTAAGCACATCTTTTCGATCTTAGGATATTTCCTTTCGGATTCTTGCAGTGCGCGACTGATATAATAGATTGGGCACTCTATTCCTTGCTCATCGACTTGAGCCAACAATCCGCCTATAGCTGTGTCTGTCGTGGCCAAATACAACCTCAGAGGCTTTCCTGCGGTAAGAGACTGCACTGTCGGAAGACTCCTCAGCTGCTTCTTCAAATGCACAAAAGCTTTTTCATGATTGTGCTCCCATTCATATGGCTTCCCTTTCTTCAACAAAGGGGTGAAAACCGTGGTGCTCGCCGCAAGACCTGAAATGAAACGCCTTATGTAAGATAGCCTGCCAAGAAAGTTTTTCAGCTCCTTTACATTGGTAGGCCTCTTCATCTCGGCTATAGCGTCTATGCGGCTCTGATCCATTGATTCCTCGTTTGTGAACAAGGAAGCCAAGAAACTTTCCTGCGGGGACTCCAAAGGCACATTTGGCAGGATTCATCTTGAGTTTGTAAGCACGGCAACGGTTGAATACCCTTCTCAGAGCATCGAAATGCCCTTCCCTTGTCTTCGACTTGACCACGACATCATCGACATAATCTTCCAAGTCTTGATGCATTATATCGCGGAAGATTGCGGTCATGGCACGTTGATAAGTGGCTCCGGCATTCTTGAGGCCAAAGGGCATCACCGTATAATAGAAATTGCCGATGGGTGTCCTGAATACTGTCTTCTCAGCATCCTTTTGGGTAATCTTGATTTGATTGTAACCACTAAAGCCGTCCATGAAGGAGAACATGGCATGTCCTGCCGTGGAATCAATGAGGACATCCATGTTTGGCAATGGAAAATCATCTTTGGGACACGCCTTATTCAAGTCTCTGAAGTCCACACAGCATCTAATTTTGCCATTTTTCTTCTTCATAGGAACTATGTTGGACAACCATGTTGGGTGCTGAATCGGCCTAATAAATCCTACGGCTAGGAGCTTTTCCACTTCTTTTTTGATTTGGTCTTCTACTGCAGGATGGAAAACTCTAGCGTGCTGCTTGACTGGCTTAACATCAGGCCGAACATTCAATGAGTGGGCCACCATAGCAGGATCCAGGCCCGGCATGTCTTTGTAGCTCCACGCAAAGACATCTTCATATTCTTTCAATAACTTGACAAGCTGGTCCTTCTCGGCAGGGCTTAGAGAAGAACTGATAGACACATAGTGCTGTGCGGCAGGAGCATCGCTGACATCTACAACCTCTAAGGGCTCGTCGAATGCAACGGATGGCTCTTTTGGAGCATCTCCTGCCGCATGCTCGGGACTCACAAGATGGCAGCCATTACAGCTACTGGTGTTGGGATCTCCTTGAGGATCTTTAGGAGACCCCGCACACCTTCATAAGCGATAGACTACCTTCCCGCTAGGATAGACAGTCTTGCGGAATTGTGGTGAAGACTGTGTCCTCTTCTGCTTCTTACGATCAAGCGCAGCTAGGAGATCCCAGTTTGGATCGTCTCGAATGTCTTCCCATCTGGGCCAAGGAGTACCAGTTGGCTTAGTCACTCAGGCACCCTGGGCAGGTGCAAGCTCATCGAAGAAGGATGCTTTGGCATAATGAGCTTCTGTTTCGTTAAAGGGAGTGGCATTGGCTGAAATCTTGAAGACTTTTCCATCCAATCTGCCCTTCACGCACTGGTGGTAGGTGGAAGGGATGATCTGGTGCTTGTGCAGCCAAGGCCTTCCGAGTAGAATGTGATAGGAAGTCTCGGCGTTGATGACGTGGAAGCAGGTGAAAGATTTCACAGGGCCCACTTGCAAATCTAGCAGGACATGTCCCAAGGTCTCTTCAGTCGAATTACCAAAGCCAACGATAGTCATAGTGGCTTTGGTTATTCTGTGCTTGGGTATTCCTGCTGTTGTAAGCGTGTGGATGGATACGAGATTCAATGAAGATCCCGTGTCCACTAAGGCCCTTCTGACTTCCACGTTGTTGATTATTGCAGTGACATATAGAGGGCGCCGATGATCATGTTGTTGCACCTCTATATCCTCATCGGTGAATGTGATGACATTGGTAGCCTCCAGCATAGTCCTGCTGGCCTGGGCTGCGGCGGTGAAACATGCCTCACTTTCAGATTGGGCAGCAATAGTGATCAGAGCTTCGGTAGCTGTCCTTCTTGCTTCTGGATTCAACCCCAAATGCTTGAACGGATTCTTGAAGTGGTGGCTCTTCTGCAAGGTTCGGATGGTATTCTCTTTTGTGGTGGACGACTGGCGCCTCTTCCGGAATTTCTAGGCCGCTATGGATAACGACCGCCACAACCCCCTATGCTTGGTGACGGGGCAAAGGGTCATCGTTAATCCTTTGGGCTCTCTCCGGCATCTCCAGAGTTCCATCAGCGATTTTTCTGTGGATGATCTTTCTCAATGATTGACAATATAGAGTGGGATGGTCGACGTATCGATAGAGTCGACAATATCGCGGGTCTTGCTTGTCCTGCTCAGTTGGTTCTTTGCTCACAGGATTCTGCCACAGGATACCATCGGCCAACCACTGATCCACAAGTGTGTCAACTTCTGCCGCAGTAAATGGGACTGGCGGCACTTCTTCTCTTGGCCTTTTCTGATTAGGCCTGTTTTTGTTGTTTCCTGTCGCAACAAGGGTCTGGTGTCCCTGCAGCTTTTCGCTTCTGGTGGAGCGGGAAACAGGTAGCTTTATAGACTGAGCTAATTTTCTTGCCGCATCGAGGAGCCTTGCAAACTGGCCTATGCCCAAGTTCTCTAATACGACACGAAAATCTGGCAGCATGTTGTGGATGCAAATCTCTACTAGCATGGATTCTGGATTTTCTTCATAGCAATCAAGAGAGAGGTCTCGGAACCTCTTCACAAAATCAACGAGGCCTTCGGATGACCTTTGGTTGGTATTTTGGAGTTGAAGAAGAGTGATCCTCTCTTCACTTTGAATGTATTTTCTGCAAAACTTCTCTGCCATCTGTTCCCATGAGTTGATGGATCCGGAACTCAAGGTAGTATACCAAGTATAAGCACGCCCAGTGAGAGACTTAGAGAACTCTCGGAGGCAAAGCTCTGGATTAATGGAATGAGGACCCATAGCGTCCAGAAATTTGCCGACGTGCTCTACGGCATTACCTTTCCTGCCATCATACTGTGGAAAAGTGGGAGCTTCATAGTTTGGTGGGTACGGCTCGTCCACCAAGTACTTCGGGTAAGGTGGATCCTTCATGAAGATGAAAGAAGGACGTGAGAGTTTGGCCCTTTCCTTTTCCAGCAAGGTGGTGAGATCAGAAAGAGTAGCATAGCCTTGGGAAGGCTCATTCTGCTGCGTTTCTGGGGTGTGCCTCGCTGGGACATCATCACCACCAGGTGGAGTAGGGCACCTGCTTCCATCATGGGACTGGCCTCCATTAGTGGCTCGAGACCTGGTCTCCCGAATGGCTTCTAGCAGCTCGAGTTGGG
>AWUE01020493.1:0-14756 GCA_001974825.2 Corchorus olitorius | reverse complement strand
GCCATAAGGAGAAATGCATCTGTGTTATATATGTGTTTGAGGACTTTGTAATAGAGATGCCCCTGTGTTATATATGTGTTTGGGGACTTTGATATAAATGTCTCTGTGTTATATATGTGTTTGAGGACTTTGTAATAGAGTTGCCCCTGTGTTATATATGTGTTTGGGGACTTTGATATAGATGCCTCTGTGTTATATATGTGTTTGAGGACTTTGTAATAGAGGTGCCCCTGTATTATATATGTGTTTGGGGACTTGAATATAGGTGCCTCTGTGTTATATATGTGTTTGAGGACTTTGAAATAAAGGTGCCCCTGTGTTATATATGTGTTTAGGGACTTTTGGTTATTGGGTAAAAGAGAGGTGGGCTTTTGTGTGGTACTTGTGGCCCATTTACCCAATATTTGTGTATGTGTTTAGTTGGGCCAAAGAAAAATAGAGATGGATAAGAGATAGATTGGCCCAACCTTTGAATGTTTGTCGAGAGGATTTGGTGGACTTGAGCCTTCCCGATTTTGGCCCCTAACAATAGGCAAAAGCCAGAAATTATAGTTTTATGTTTCTTTTGGCAAGTCTTATTTTGTAAAGGTACATTGTTAAATTGAGAGATTGGGACGTTTTAAGATTTGTGTTGGAACAATGATGTTTGGTTGTACATTAAAGAAATTTCAATTCTCTGTGTGTTTTAGATTCTGAGAGAATTCTTGATGCCCATAAGGTGTTTGATGAAATTCTCATATGAATGATGTTTGTCAATGGCAAAAAAGCCGATAACCGATTATAACGGATCGAGCCGACGTCGGTCAGTGATTAACGGTTTTACTACTTGTCGGTCGGCATTTGGTTTTCATATCCTAAAATTTAAAACCGAAAAAACCAATACCAATAACCGAAACCGACCGAAACCGAACCATGCTCTCCCCTAGTAATATTTGGATATTGGTAATACCCATAGTAATGGTGGGGGGGGGGGGGGGGGTTTAAAAAAAAGTTAATTCTCAGTTCTACTATGTAAACAACGAATAATGCAGACTTGCTTTAACAAAATAAAGTTGATTGAATAAAAAAATTCAGATACTCCTATATATTACCTAAACTGAAATTAAGGAGAAAAAATAATCCCTTTTTATTTTAGTTAAAGGAAGGTCTCAAAATTTTTATGGGTTGACACCTGGTCCCCTCCCCATGAAACCCTCATGGCTTGACAACTCATAGTTTTTTTTTTGAATTTTTTTGACCGTTTTGCCCAAAATTTATTTGTAACTCTTTTTTATGTTCCATTTTCGGAACCCTAAGAGAGAGAGAATTTTCTGGAGGGACAGCGAGAGAAGGAGAAAGTTGAAGGGGAGGAGGAGGAGGAGGGGTCGCCGGATCCACCACCGACGATGCCGACCGGCAATGGAGAGGCCTCTTGGGTTCCATTTTTCGGAACCCTCTACACATAGGAAGGGCAGATTTTAATGGGACAAAGAGAGGTGGGAGGAGAGTAAGGGCCACCGATTCAATCCGTCGAGAAGAGAGCGGGTACAGAGTGTAAATACCGCGGCTGAGCTCTTTAATTCCTTCAAAGGTAACATTTCTTTCTGCCTTTTGTAGATCTTTGAAAAACATGCAACAGAAATTTGTTCGTTTGATTATTTTTTTATGTCCACATATTTATTGAGATTCCTCATATGTTTTCAAAGTCAGTGCGTATTTTATTGACTGTTAAGTTTAAGTTTCTGCAACAGATCTGTTTGTATTATAATGACTGGAGATCTGAGTTTGTTTTGGTTGACGGTTAGGGTGCTTGGATCATCTCAAGAATTTAAGGTCAGCATAAATTTGTCTTTTCCTCTCACAGTTTGAATTATGAAGCACTGACAGAGGTAAATGGATCAAAGTGTTATGGTTCAAAAACAAATGCGTGGAGTGCAGGAGTATTCTCTACGTTGTTGTCTTAAGTCGAGCTCTCCTCCTTTTTAGGCCGGTAAGAAGTTTCTCCATTTCATTTAATCACATTTGAGTTCAATCTTAGTTCAGCCGAGTCAAATTGTTTGGGACTCCAGCTATTCCTGCATCATTGCATTTCTTGCTTTTCATGTGTGTCCTGTAGCTGACAACTAGGTGCTTCCCATGGTTTTACCATGTGTCCCTGATATACCTTTATTTTTTTTTCTCTTGATCGGTGTTGCTTAGAATGTATTTAGTGATGAGAGAACAGTGCTTACTTTTAGCATGCGTTTAAGGGTTTTGATTGGTGTTTAGCATTACAAACACCTGAAAATAGTGAACATTCTTATTCTACAAATCTTTTACCAGTTGTTTCTGATCTTTCCTTCAAACTAATATGTGATTTCCTAATTATTTCTACTGATTACTTCTAATCAGGTTCTAATGTCTTTCAAAATTTCCAACAGAAGAGGACAAATTTCCCATTTTAAGCGTCTGGTGTGTTTTGATTTTGTTTATTAGATACTTTGAAATAGAGTAGTTGATAGTAGATATGTTAAATTCTGCTACATATGTTCTACTTGGACAAGCCTTTTTTTGTTTCCTATGTCTTATGTCTGGCATCGACGATAAAGGGTCTGGCATCGACGATAAAGGATTTGGCATCAAGGGAAACGTGCATATTAAGAGCAGGTTTGATCGTAATTGATAAGTATTACGTTGAATCAAATGTCGCAGATAGCTAGAATACTACATCTATGTGAGGTAGTATACATTTTAGTTAAAGATAAAATGCAGGTGCAAAAGTGGTACTTTTAGCTGTCATAAAGTGGTCGATGTTTATATATACGTTTGGCCATTAGCTAGCACTTTTTATAGTTTAGTTGGATGTACTTTTAGAGAGATGGGATTTATGTTTCTCAAGGATTTCTTCAGGTTGATGTGGCATTGGTTTACTTCATGCCAACTGGGATTTATGTTTCTCAAGGATTTCTTCAGGTTGATGTGGCATTGGTTTACTTCATGCCAACTCCTCTATTTTTTTGGACAGTCAAAGTTGCTGCTGTCAACATTATGGCCAATTTATTTCAAAAGTAAGTACTGTTACTTTTCTAATCTTTGGAGCTCTCTTTTTTTTTTGTTTACGTTTCCATCAAGTGCATGTAACTTAATAAGATTCTTAATTGACTTTAAGATAAATGACTCTAAAAGTTCATGGAAATGGAATCAAGCTAGAACATATATATGGTTATTTGCAGCAAGCATATATGATTATTCAAGGCCTATTCGGTTACAACAGTCGAGGAACAAAGATGTTAACATCAAAGCCTTTGCTAAACTGCTCAAGAGTAAAGGAAGATCCCAAGAGCACCAACTACTGGCTCTGTTCAAGAAGATATGAGGTTAATAGTCCAATGTGCTTGAGGCGATTTTCTATGAATATTTTTCAGTGATTTATCCCTCACGGCTCACAATTTTCTCTTTTCTACTCTTTTTGTATTTGATGTATTCTTCTCTATAGGATTTAAATTTGATCACCGCTTTGTTAAAGGATTGCCCCCTACTTTACTAATCTATATAAGTTCTTTTTTTTTTCCACCACTGTGTCAATAATGTAGTCTTTTTATTCTAATATATATATATACATATATATACAGAAACAAACTCTATTTACCAAAATGGCTGAACATTTCTGATATCTTTTTATGCTGCAAACTATGCATTTTATACATTCCTAAAAAATTGCATATCTAATTTCTTTTCTTTTATGATACATATGAAATATGTATATACATAGAATATAAGTACGCTGATCACTAAACCCAAGATTGAAAATGCACACCCACACGATTGAAAATGCACACCCACACCATTAGGCGCGGGCACAAATCTAGTAATAAATATTGGCACAAATCTAGTAATAAATATTATAAGTTCTGCAATTACGAATTATATTCAATTGTCTCATAAAAAGAGGAAAAAAAAGTGAAACTGTTTAAACTGGGTCAACACAAGACTATTCTCTTTCTTATATCTTCAGATTCCTGTAGTGCCATCGATTCAAGACTATTCTCTTTCTTATATCTTCAGATTCCTGTAGTGCCATCGATTCTGCAACTGTTGCGCCAAAAATATCCTACTAGAGTTTTTGCAGAGAATTCTTTATGACAGCATAGGGGCGTGCCAGTCAATTTGCTGAAATTGACAAAAAGGTTGTAAAGAACTGGATCTGATGCGCGGAGCAGCAGATTAAAAGATCAGAGCGATTGTGGGGACTGGATCAAAGTCACACCGGAGCATTTAAATCATTGGATCCGTACAAACTATTCTTCATCAATGGGCCTTCCTCTAACTGGATCAGATCTGGGAGATCTGCTTTGATTGCAATTGAATTGAAAAAGAAAATAACAATTTGATTTGTTATATATAGGAGAGAAACACGTGTACAGTGTTTTTGTGTCCGGAGACAAGATTGAAACAAGGGAAAAACACTAAAAGAGTGTTTGGATGTCCTGAGACTAGATCTAAACAAGGAAATTTTGATGAACGAGTAAGAACTTGTAATGAATAAGAGTGAAAATGGCGCAGAGCCAGAGAGAAAATAAGCACAGAGCTTGGTTTTTTTGCGTGGAGCAAGTTTGTAGCTTCAGGAGCTGGTTTTTGATTTCTCGGGAGAAATGTTTGAGATGCGGAATCCTCTGAGACCTGGGAATGGCCTCCCTTTATATAGGGGGCGGCATGAGCCTTGCATTTAATGGGCTTGCCTTGCTGAAGAAGGTGAATTCCTCCTCCTAGGTAGATGACAGCCTCCAAGAAGGTGCAGTGAAGCTTTTTCTCCATCTGATTGCTTCCAACTACTGGGGAGAGGGAAAGGTAGATTCTAGGGCACCACTTCTCTTGGATGGGAGATGAAAATCTTCCGCCTGGGTGGTTGATGAATAATTTTTCCCTCTTCCTATCACACATCAGCATGCCTCTGTTGCTTCTTTTCTGCTGAAATTAGATAATTTGACCAAATAGTGGCCTACTGACATCATGAATTGGACTTTGAACACTAGGGCCACGAAATTATCCATACTTAATCATATTTAGCTCTTCAAATCATGAATATAATAATTAGTTAAGAAAATGGCTTAAACCGGGGTGAGAAAGCCACATGTCCTTAACTAAAAAGAATACAAAAGTTGCAAACGAACTCGGAATAAACCAAAATTTCACCAGTAGGCTTAGATTATCTCCATAAGACTATGGAAAAAATTCCAAGAGAATTCGAGCTCTCTATTATGGTGAATTTGATTTCACTCCCCAGAATGTCCTTAATTGAAAACCGTGCATAAGCTTTTACACCGATGTCAGAATAAGGTGAAATTTTACCAAGATGATCTACATAGCTCAAGGATCATCATGGTATGCTCCTTGGTAGAAATCGCAGCCTCTAGCCTCTTCAATTGATCAATTTTACCATTTTGTCCTTAATTGAACAAAATGTAAAGTTGTAGTTTCGCCTCCCAGGGAGGGAAAAGGGCTAGGCGATTTCTCCACTATGCTAGGTCGAGTATATTGAGGAGGTGTGAGGTTGAAAATCTCATGCCTCTCTCACGTATGTAGATGTTTCTCTTGCTGACAAACTTTAGCTCTCTGCCTCCTTCCTGCAAGAAGAGAAAAATAGCTCTCCTCAGGGAAGTGGGCGGCCTCTCCTCTACATGGGAGACGACTTTGGGCCTTAACCTCAAGTCCATGAGCTATTTTTCATCTCATGGGTAGATGATAAGCAACTTTCCTTTTTTACCGTTTGCCTCCCTAGTAGACAACAATATTAAAGGAAACTGCTTCTGTTTGATTTTCTTTGCCACTCTCTTAGGTAGGGGCGGCATAGATGATTATTTTAATTATAATTATTCTAAAAAATTATTATTATTTATTTAATAATTAATAAATTTCAGCCCTTGCAATTAATTATAAGATTTTCCTAATTCTATTAGAACTAAGGTGGTGCAGAAATCTAGTTTCTTTAGGATTTTTGATTTAATCTTGACCACACATCTTAATTATATTTATGTGAAGACCAATTTACCCTCAATTGTAAATTGAGGTATAAACAGCAACAAAGACAACAAGACTCACCAAAGTAAGCCATTTTTATACATAAAAAAATGAAAAAATTAAAGAAGATATATAAAAAAACAATAATTATAAGAAGTGTAAGTACTAAAAAACCAGTCAAAAGATTTAACCTTATTAATTTGATTACTATTTAGCTTGGTTTTTTCGTCATTTCAATATTGTTTTTTTCGTTATTCTCACAAACTTCTAAGGGCATTTTTGACTTTTTAACAATTTAATATAATATAATATAACATATTTATAAGTGGTTTGGCTAAACGATTTATTTAACATTATATAATTTTCTCTCCGATTATCCGATTAAGGTGATTTAAGTGTCTATTAAAAGATTGTTCCATCATCTACAACTTTCATGAAGGACTCGAAAACTAATTTAATGTTTCAAGTATCAAAAATGCTTCCGAAAAATTTGTTGTTTCGGTTAACGGGAATAGACGGTTCACTTAATATTATATAACTTTTGCTCCAGATGTCTAATTGAGATGATTCAAGTGTCTCTCGAAAGGTTATTCCATGATCTACAACTTTCATGAAGGGCTCGAAAACTAAATTTAATGTTCGAGGTATAAAAATTGCTTCCAAAGAATTAGTTGTTTCGGTTAAAGGAAATAGACGGTCTACTTAATATTAAATAATTTGAGCTTATGGTGGAAATTGGACCCACAGAGGGTTTTTTTCAAACTTCCCAAAATACCCTCGATTCGTAACTCAAATAACAAAAAAATCAAGCATGAAATGACCAAAATACCCCTATCAATTTGTTCTTAGATTAATGAGGCTAATTCTTTTGACCGGTTTTTGGTTGGATCCTTACTTAAGTCCAAATCTTTCAAAACACATGACCTAAATCATTTGGTAATCATTCTCATTTAGCAAACGCATAAGTCACCAATAATATGTTGAAAATTGATTAGAGACTATTGCATATCAAGTGCAAGAACATGTTCGCGCAGTGAAGCACGCGGTCTCTTACCTAGTATATATAAGGGTTGAAAATAGATGAAAGCCATGAGATTTATTAATTAGTTACCCACCTCACCTCTGTATATCACAAGTGACACAAACCTCTAAAACCCCACAGCTGCAAAAATGAGTCAAAAGCACAAATGTCATTCTCAACAATTTCATTAAAAAGAAAAATAGGATTGCTTGATCATCTATATATAGTTTAGAAGCTGTTTATACCTCAATTTACAATTGAGGGTAAATTGGTCTTATCATAATTATAATCAAGATGTGTGGTTAGGATTTAATCAAAATTCCTAAAGAAACTAAGTTTCTGCACCACCCTAATTCAAATTGAATTAGAAAAGTCTTGTAAATTAATTGCAAGGGCTGAAATTAATTAATTATTAATTAAATAATAATTATTTTATTGAATAATTATTATTAAAAATCCCACATGTGCCGCCCCTGCCTGGGTGAGTGGCAGAGAAAATCAATCGGAAGCAGTTTCCTTTGATATTATTGTTAAAAATCCCACATGTGCCGCCCCTGCCTGGGTGAGTGGCAGAGAAAATCAATCGGAAGCAGTTTCCTTTGATATTGCTACCTGCTAGGGAGGCAAACAAGTAAAAAAGGAAAATTGCTTGTCATCTGCCCATGAGATGAAAAATACCTCATGGACATACATAGCAAGGCCCAAGTCGTCTCCCATACAAGAGGAGAGGCCGCCCTCTGCCCTACAGAGAGATATTTTTCTCTTCCTGCAGGAAGGAGGCAGAGAGCTAAAGTTTGTCAGCAAGAGAAACATCTATGCACGTGAGAGAGGCATGAGATTTTTAACCTCACACCTCCTCCATATAGTCGACCAAACCATAGTGGAGAAATCGCATAGCCTTGTTCCCCTCCCCGGGAGGCGAAATTACAACTTGTATTTTGTTCAATTAAGGACAAAATAGTAAAATTGATCAATTGAAGAGGCTAGAGGCTGCGATTTCTTCCAAAGAGCATACCATGATGATCCTTGAGCTATGTAGATCATCTTGGTAAAATTTCACCTCATTCTGACATCGGAGTAAAAACTTATGCCCAGTTTTCAGTTAAGGACATTTTTGGGAGTGAAACCAAATTCACCATGATAGAGAGCTCGAATCAACTTGGAATTTTTTCCATGATCTTATGGAGATAATCTAAGCCTACTGGTGAAATTTTGGTTAAATCCGAGATCGTTTGCAACTTTTGCATTCTTTTCAATTAAGGACATATGGCTTTCTCACCCTGGTTTAAGCCATTTTCATAATTAATTATTATTTTCATGATTTGAAGAGCTAAATATGACTAAGTATGAGTAATTTCGTGGCTTTGATGATCAAGGTCCAAATCATGATGTCAATTGGCCATTACTTAGTTAAAATTAGCTAAATTCAGCACAAAAGAAGCAACGAAAGCTTGCTGCACTGTAATAGGAAGAAGGAAGAATTATCATCAACCATCCAGGAGGCAGATTTCCATCTCCCATCCAAGCAGAGTGGCGCCCTAGTTCATATTTTGCCCTCTCCCCAGCAGTTGGAAGCAATCAGAAGGAGGAGGAAGCTTCATTGCACCTTCCTGGAAGCTGTCATCTGCATAGGAGGAGGATTTTGCCTTTCTCAGCAAGGCAAGCCCATTAAATGCTCAAGCCCATGCCGCCCCCTATATAAAGGGAAGCCATTCTCAGGTTTCAGGCAGATTCCGCATCTCAGACATTTCTCCCGAGAAATAAAAAACCAGCTCCTGCAGCTACAAACTTGCTCCGCGCAAAAAAACCAAGCTCCGTGCTTATTTTCTCTCTGGCTCTGCGCCATTTTCACTCTTGTTCATCACGAGTTCTTCACTCGTTCATCTAATTTTCCTTGTTTAGATCTTGTCTCAGGACAATCAAACACTCTTTTAGTGTTTTTCTCTTGTTTCAATCTTGTCTCCGGACACAAAAACACTGTACACGTGCTTCTCTCTCAGAAATAACAGATCAGTTTGTTATTTTCTTTTCAATTTCAATTGCAATCAAAGCAGATCTCTCAGATTTGATCCAGTTAGAGGAAGGCCCAGTTATGAGAAGTAGTTCGTGTGGATCCAATGATTTAGATGCTCCGGTGTGACTTTGATCCAGTCCCCACTCTGATCTTTTAATCTGCTGCTCCGCGCACCAGATCCAGTTCTTTACAACCTCTTTGTCAATTTCAGCAAATTGACTGGCACGCCCTTACGCTGTCATAAAGAATTCTCCGCGAAAACTCTAGCAAGAGATTTTTAGCGCAACATCTCTTTTTGGCACGCCCAGTGGGACAAGCACATCTGCTCTCCCTCTCTGGCGCCCTCTATCTCCTCTTTTCCTCTGCATAGCCGGCGATCCCCGGCTCTCTTTCTCCTAGTCACTCAGCAAGGTGTCCGCCTCACTCGAAGGTCCACACCAAATCACTTTCCTTGACACTTGAAGCAGGACAAGACAGCAGATCTCTCCACCTCTCAACGTCTCTGGGTAAAATTTTCTTTACTTTTTCTTTTTTCTCCCCATTTTTCTAAGTCCTACTCAGTGGTAAACATGCCACCTAAGGTTGATGAAGGCACATCTAGCCATGTTATGCAAACCAGAAGCAAAAACGTGGCAGATCCTTCACAATTACCTTTGGAATCTGATTCAAAGGTCCTGTTGCAATACCTCACTGAAGCCATGAATGAAATTTCTTTGGCACAGGAACAGGGGATGCAGCAACTTATGAGATCTATAGATAAGATGAACAAATCTCATGACCAACTTAAGGAAGCTAATGACTCTTTTAAGGAACAGATGATTCAAGACCGTGAGAACATCCTAGCTCAGATTGGTCAAGTAGAAGATAGACTCGGGGAGCAAATCCAACAGATAGCCCAAGATCCGAGACAAGTTAACCTGCCTGTATTTCTCCCTCCACCTGTGGCGCCACTGGCTAATAATGGTGCCAACCAGGTGAGAGTTCCACCTCAAGTGGAGATAGTTGGTAACAACAACTTACCACCTCATAGGGAGGGAATAACAAGGGGTGAGAATGAAGTTGATCTCATTCCTGGACACCAGGAGGCAGTTGATCATGTGCCTAATAACGTGGAAGAGGAAGTCAACCCAGTTGGTCCTCGTGCTGCAGCCTATGTACTACCCCATGTGAGGAACGATAATGGCAATGGTGCAAGGAATGCCATCAACGCCATCCTGCTCCACGCCATCCACCTTAAGGTGTTAATACACAAGGCCCAGTCAATCAGAACCACATCAGGGAGATGAATAAAGACTTGATTGGCCCAGCCTACAGGAGAGTAGGCAGGTGTAGACACCCTAGTTTTGCCAGTATCCTTCCAATTAAACTGAACTGCTCCTCAATCTGCATTAAAAGTCACCTAGGGGGATTTTGGTCTTTTTTTTACACCAAGGGCGTTTTGGTCATTTTGGCTTCAGGGACATTTTAGTCATTTTAATTAGCATGTTCATTTTAGCATGAAAACTTGGGTAGATTGCATTGCATTCCAGGATCAAAATCAAAAAATATTTTCCCTTTAAATTGTCTTACTTTGTCTACTTAAATTGCATTTCACCCATTTTAATTTACTTAGGCATTTTAATTGGTTGGTTTTTACATGCCATACATGTTTGTAATGGAACTCTCTTTCCTAAATTTGGCTAGGCCTTTTATTAATCATTTTCTTTAAGGGGATCTTGTTAGCATTTTGGGGCATTTTTATTCTTGCTTTCTTTCTTTAGTCGGTCTAATTAATTATGGGATTGTATCATTCATGCACGGGCCTTATTGATTTTTTTTGGACTGGATTTCTTTCCTATCCTGGCCTTTATTCGAGTCATTTTCGTTGGGACGATTCCCGAAATCTCCATACCACTTGAACCACTTTTCTTTATGAGGGCACCTTTCATTTCAAGTTACTTGAACCAATTCCCATTTACAGACTCTTGTACAATAAAAGAAGTCATTGCATGGTGATGATGGTTTAATCCATTCCTTTTAATTCCATTTATTAAAGCAAATTGCAAAATACAAAGGCCTTCAATAATTAATTCCCTTTCGTAGTTCAGAAAAATCACAAGGGAGAGTACTCTTATGACTCTAAGTAGACCTCAATTCTGTCTCTTGACCCTCCATGCTTGTTTCTCCAGCCTTTCCTGCTTTCTCCAGCTTTAGTTTACTTTGCCGTAAGCCTAGCACATGTCCTGTAAAAGAAACTGCAGTGTAAATTAGGTGTGTGACATCTCATATATTGGTTCCTCAATCACAAGATAGGCCACTTTCTCATAGAATAGTAGCATTCAATGTGCAACATTAGGTTCAATCCACATGCATGGCTTTTCTCCTAATTCATGGAAGCAAAATACACGTACATTCACAGCAGTATGAAAACATTTAGTCTACACTTAAGTAGTCCACAGAGAGCATTTTTTTTCTTACATTTAGCATATAGTCAGTTTCAACAGTGCACTCCATAAGCATACACTTTAGTGCAATAGCATTTCAACAGGCATCTATCAACTTCAGCAAACATCCATCCTACATCAAGAAACATTAAGTGTCAATTCAGCAAGGATCAAGTGGCTTGCACTTTAAAGAGCATGCTGCAGAAAGATACAGACAGTAAGAAAAGGAGATTCCAAGCACAATTGCAGGCTTAAGGATACACTACCTGAGCAACTTTTGCCTGAAGATTTGGAGTAAGGTGGTCTTCAAGAGTAATTACAATTGGATAGGGAGATGCACTAAAAGCATGTTCCTAAATGGATTTTAAACACTTGATAAGTTCCACTAGAGTTGTCAAAGTCCTACATTTACAAGTAGACTAACTGACCACAGCAACTAAACATGATGTATGTGTGTTCTTAGGCTAGAAATTACCCCATGAACATTGACACAAACAATTCCCACAGTTCAGCAGAGTTAGCTCATAAGCAAGCAACAAGGCATTAAAGGTACAATGGCAAAGCCAAATTGGTAGGTAGGCATTTTATTTTTCAGTCTCAGTAACATGACATCATAACATACATGCATTGACATTCATCTCTCCCTTCCTTGAATTTTATTTTAAGCATAAATAGGCATTGTAAATCTGCATGATACATTCATATAATTAGTCATGTTTATTACTATATGAGTCTAGGCTTGACATCCTCATACTCATTGCATTAACAGTACATCTTTTATGGCAAATATTTCTCAATAAGACAGGGAACAGCAGATCAAGGGGGCATCAGGGCATTCAATGAATAAGGGGAGGTTTATAATCGAGGTCAAGGGCTCATGTAGTATTAAAAAATGACACAACAGTAATTAGTAGCCAAATCCCCAAAACAGTTACAAGATCTTACCTCTTCCTTGATGACTCACCAGGGCCAGCTCAGCATCATCACCTCCAACCGAATCCCAAGGAGACAAAATAGAAGAAAATTTCAGTGAATAATACACATAAAACAAATAAAGAGGAGATAAATGGAAAAACAGAAAAAAAAATTGCTCCCTTAATCCCAATCCATTGTGAACCGAATAAAAACACATGCTCAATAAAAAGTTGGGGATTTTCCACCGTTGGATAGAGAAGATTACCTGCGGCTTTAGGGTTGGAGAACCATATAAATGAGATCATTTTTGGTCATCGAGGAAAAGGGAGGCCGCGGACTCTAGAGAGAGAAAACAATTGAAAACTAGGGTTTTTCTGGTAAAAGGTTTCAAAAATTAAGGGAACAAGAGGAAGGGAAGAGCCTGGTAGTGAACGAATGGAGTGAATCATTGAGATTTGCTTCAAAGATCGTCACTTTGCTCATCACCCTCTTGTTTTCTGAGATTCGAAGGAAAGAAAAACGATTTTGTACCTTTCTAGAGGGGGTTTTTAAGTTTACAAGGGAGGGGATTTCAAAGATGTGTTTTTGCTGATGAAAAAGGGATGTTCGGGTGAGATATAGCTTGAGTTTGAACAAAAGGGGAATTAGGTTTTGCGTTGAATTGAAACGCAGAAGAAGGGGAAAGAGGAAGAAGAAGCCGTTTAAGAAGAGGTATCACAAGGCCAAAAAAGAGGTAACGGCCAAAAAAAGAAGAGGTATCACAAGGCCAAAACGACACCGTTTCCAGAAAGAGATTTCTCGACTTGAGCAGGTAAACTACTAAATCCTTCAATTCGGTCCCTGCTGCTTTGATTGTGCCTTAATTTTGTGCGATTTGAGACTATTTGTTATTATGATGGTCAATTTTATCCCTGTTTTTGTGATTTATGGGTTTGATTTAATTGATTTATGTATGAGATGTAGTTATGTGATAGATTTAGGTTTAAAAGTTGTTAATCTGATGATTATGGTATAAACATTATTCAAAGTCTAGCTTTCTACTCAAAATTGTGATTATTGTTGATAAAGTATGAAGCTTTGGGTCATGATAGGTAGGGATTTAAATGAAAAATGATTTTTTTAAGAGCTTAGTTTTTATTCACATGGGTGGTTGATAGTTTTTTTTCCTTGTGAAAATGGTGAAAATGGTGAATATTGGTGAAGATTTATGTTTTAAGGTTCTAAATTGCTAAGCCCTTGTTAAAAATGTTTGTTTTTACTTGTGTATTGCATAGATTGAACATGAAGTAATTAATAAAAATGATGATTGAATTGAAATTTCTTAAAAATTAAGTGTTTGCTTGAGGTATTGATTTTTGATTTGGGAAAGATTTATGTTGACCTCTTGATTTCTAATTGAGCTAATTTTGATTTGAAAAATGGGATCTTGGCTTAAAGTTAAGATTTTTCTTAAATTAAGGTTAGCTTGAAAGTGGTATATTAAACCCTTTTGGGTTGACTTTAATTTTGGAAAAAGTAAACTTAGGGCTAAAGATCAAATTTTTTAAATCAAGATCAACTTGAAAGGAAATTGATGAACTCATGTAAATTAATTCCAATTTAAAAAATGGAAATTTTAAGGTTAAAGATTTGATTTTTAGGTTGATTCAATTTGACTCATGCATGTTCAATATTTTGTTTCCATTTGATCAAAGACTCCACTTATTCTTATGATTGCTTTGGCCCTTGATTTATGGTTTAGCTTGATCTTTGATACAATCTGATGCTTGACTTACATCATTGGTATGTAATTTGTGATTTTTATTCCTGAGTTTCGCTAATTGTTCACTTGATATGCAGAAAAGTCCCCAATTGTCCAAGTCGACCCTTAGCTTCCAAATTCCTTTTAGTTTAATTCGATTTGAATAAGACCTTGTGATTTGTAATAATTTAGTGATTAGCGTAGTGTTAAAGTGGAGATCAATCATGAGCATTCATGTCACAACATGCTATATGTCACTTTGCTATAATGCACTAACATTCGTCTTTTGCTGAGATGGAGGGCCTTTCGGGTAAAAGTACTCGGGTACGAATTCCCGGGAGCTCCTTCTAGACCGGTCTTTTCCCTAAATACCCCCATAATGCGTGGGAAGGGTTTATGGAGCTGACTCTGGATAGACTTGTGTTAGTGCATGTAATTAAAAATCGGACTTTCATGCATCCTAATTGTCTTTCATGTGAGTTGATTAAATAAGGATCGGTAAACGGTCGTATTTTACTATGACGAGTGGGCCCCAAATAAATGTACTCGGGTACAAATTTTTTGTTCTCGCTCCGAGATTGGATTATTCCTGAGATACCCCCATAATGCGTGGGAAGGGTCTCGGGTTAATTTCAAGTATACCACTGATTACTGATCAAGTAAATT
>AWUE01020490.1:0-26568 GCA_001974825.2 Corchorus olitorius | reverse complement strand
TTTATTTTAGCAGTGCATAGTTCTTTAAGAAAAGAAGCGTACCTGGGCACTCTTGCAACTTCATTAAGCAAAGGAATATTTACCTCTAAATTTCGGAGTAAATTGAGTGGTTGTGCAAACCTTTGAGGAAACGGTGGTGGACCGTAAATAGTCTCCATCTTCTTCATCCCTTCAAATCTTGATTTAGGTCGAGAGGCTCTCGATGAAGTACATTGCTTCTTCTTGGGTTCAGCTGGAATCTTCTCTTCTTGGAACGCTTGAATTTCAGGTGCAGCAACTGGTGGTGGTTCGACAGAGGAAGCATGTGCCGGAGGCAGTGAAATCGCAGGTGGGAGTAGAATATCAGGTAATTCTATGTCTTGTGCTTGCCACGGTTGAATTTCCTCCATTGACTTGTTTCTGTATCCTCTTGTAGGGCTTTGGATAGAAGCTTGCTGAATACTCATGAAGTTGGTAAACATCTTTGCTAGATTTCCGCATTGAGCAGATAATTCCTTCAATTCTTTGCGAATTTCTAATATCTCCGACTCCTTTGTTGTGTCAGCTTCATCGATTGTATTGAATTGATGAATGTTCTCGGTCATAGTGTTGAGCAGCTTCCTTGCTTCTTCAGGTGTCTTGAGTGTAAGGCTTCCTCCGCTTGCAGAATCGATATATGTTCGATCTTCACAGAGAAGCCCATCATAAAAATTTTGAATTAAAAGTGCTTCACTCAAGTTGTGATAAGGACAACTTGCACAAATCCCATTGTATCTCTCCCAGTATTGATGCCACTTCTCGTCAGGTGATTGTTGACAAGAACTTATTCTTCTTCTGACAACAGCTCGCTTCGCTTCTGGAAAATACTTGTTTAAGAATGCTCTCTCCAATTCTTTCCACGAAGTTATGGATTTTGGTGTTAGGCTCACAAACCAGCTCCTTGCTTTTCCTTCAAGAGTGAGTGGAAAAGTTCGAAGTTTAGCTTGTTCTTCAGGCATCCCAGTAATTGAAGCACACTTGATAGAGAAAACTTGCAGGTGCTCGTGAGGATTCTCATGAGGTTCTCCTTGAAAAATCGGCAACATAGGGGCGGCACTTCACAGTTAAAATTCAGCTCCCTTAACGAACATAGTTGCTCCATTGAATTTTTCCTACAAAATAAAAGAAGATCAAGTGCAAATTAAAATAGAAAAATAAAGAAAAAGAAAAATAAAACGCAATCTCCCCGGCAACGGCGCCAAAATTTATGATCGGTCGTCAGCAAATCATAAAAATAAAATTCCCAACAAATTCCTAACTAAAGCAGATAGGGCAAGTAGGGGTCGAACCCACAGAGAAATAGGTTATTAATCTTTTTCTTAAAACAATTAAACAAATTAAAGATAATTTTTATAGTGAAATTAAACCTAATCAAACTAACAATTAAAATCAATCAAGAGAACAATCAAGAAAATTAAAGAAAACAATTAACAAAAAAGCAGTGAATAATTAAGAAAACAATTAATAAAAACCTCCAACATAGAATTAATATCCCTCTTGACAATTATAACATGGATCATTGATATCTAATAATTATGTAATCATAGAATAGCTTGTCGGGATTAAATCCTAAATCACCTTAATTAGGTAAGATTACTCGTCAAAGCTTAAATTACCCCTTTTTCCTCCTAACTAATCAATTAGCCGCAAAGCCTTAAAGATTTGCTAGGGATCAAAGCATTAAGAACTAGCAATTTATACAAGCACAAAGAACAATTTCTCACTCAAAGTTCCTTATCTCATTTGGAAGGGACTTCCGTCCTCCCCAAATTACTACAAACAACCAAGCCTGAACGTCAATCCACGACTTGGTCTAGCTAATGCTAACTTAATTTATCATGAAAGTGCCGACTCAATCAATCAAAACAAGCAACATAGAATTAAAACAGAGATCAAAAGAATACTCTAACAATTATCATATATAAGCACAAAATCTCACCAATATATATGTCAAGAGATCAATTAAATTCTACATTGGAGTTAAGAAAAGGATTACTCACTCATAAATTGAGTGAGCATCCAAAGAATAAGAAGAAAAACTTATCTTATGGATGGAAGAAGAGGGTGGCGGCGGCACAGAGGCTTTTGTCCTCCAAATCTTCAACAATTCTACAAAATAATTTCTAGATCTACTTGTATGTGTGTATTTCTAAAAACCTAGACCTAAGGTGCCTATTTATAGTGGAAATAACCCTAGGAATTCCAATCCTAACTTGGAAAGAAGTCTAGGACGGTTTAAGGGTCTAACTTGGACTCCAAGTTAAATTAAAAGTCTTCCTAGAGTAGAATTCAAGTCAAAATAGGATCCTAAATTTTTGCTGAATTCGTGCAGTGACTTTGACGGCATTTTTTGGCTTGAAGATGGCAAAACTGGGTCTTGGACTTCAAAAGAAAGTTGTAGATCTCGGAGTCAGCTTTCCAACGAGTACTCATAGGCTTCAATCGGAGGTCTGAACAGAAAGTTATGATTTTTCTACCAAAACTGCGCCTGAATCCTAATCCTGTTAGGACTAGAATCGGGAATCTACGGGATTTGGATATTTCCTTCGATTTAGGAGTCATTAATTGGGATTTTAATTCCAATTAATATTTTATATGGGCTGAGTATTTTCCCACATAAATTATCCATAAATACCAAAGCTTGAGAACTTATCCATGGCTTGTCTTCAATTAAAGTTCCAATCTTCAATCCTTGCTTCTTGAAATAATTCTTCAAAGTCTTCAAATCTCCAATTTAGTCTTCAATAAGTCTTCAAACACGAACTTCGAATCTCCAAATCTATGCTCAAAAATGCTTTGCTAAAATCTGTGTAAAAAGTCATCAAAATAGCTCCAAAAGAGGTGAAAAATAACAATTTCTCAATTTCACATCACTTAAGAACTTAAAACTCAATTATCATCAAAATAGCATATAATTAAGCATAAATAGATCCAAAAACATAGTAAAATAGGCAGAAAAATAGGGTTGTTTTTGGCTCAATCAACCCTTGTGTGTGTCGATGAGCGTCAGCAAGGTAAGAGTGGGGAGATGAGAGAATTTCTGTGATCGATGAGTGTGTGAGAGATTGAAGTTTTTTCGTTTCTCTCCTCCCAAAGGTTCTAGTGAGAAGAAGAAAAAATTTAAGGTGTGTATGAGTCAATTTTTGGAGAGAAAAGTTCTGTGAGTTTGGGTGTGAGGACCAGATTTTCTTAGAGAGAGAATAAGGGGGTCTTTTTTGTGTTGTTGAGAGAGTTCTTGGTGGAAAAATCCTATGAGTTTTTGGTTGTGTGTAGGTAGAGGGAGAGGGTGAGAGGATTTTGGAGAGGCCTGTGAAATTCAAGTGTGGAGAGTTTCAGAGAGGGAGGTTGTGTAGTGAGAAGAGAGGGCTATGTGTGCGATGAAGGAAACTGTGAATAGAGGGACATGTCTTAGAGAGAATGGAGATAAGAGGGAATGGTGTGTTGAGGGAAGGTGTGAGAGAGTGGGGAGCGAGATGATGTGTATGGAGGGAGTGTGTTTTCTGTTATGAAGAGAGGAAAAATGGAGGAGGAGAATTTTTTTGGGTCGAGAGGGAGGTGATCAGCCTGAAGTCTCTATTCCTCCCCCCTGCTAACTAATCTCCCTTTTTTTTGGCGACAGCTATCCCAATTGGGATAAGGATGAAGAAGAATATTCAGAATCCATGTGGGCAGTGAGCTGGCCATCCAGGTAATATTTTCTTAACAGAATTTGAGAGTCTCATGGGTGAATTGGATGGCATCCACCTTTGCTATGTTTTTGTGCAATTTGTTATGCCCTTTTGTTTGTATCTGCATCTGTGTTTGAACTGTTGACCATTTGTGAGTCTGACTTCTTGATTTTGATCCTATGTTGATGAATTGGGATCTTCCACTGCACACACCCTTACTGCACTGCTTTCTTCTTCTTTGGGACAAGCATTAATGTGTTTGAAATGCATGCAGGGAGCGGATGAGCTCACTTAAAAATGCTTGAGGCAAGCCATTTAATCATTGGTACATTTTTAAGGAAACATCAGTGCTTGAAGAACAAGAACCAATTTATAAAGGAAGTGAAGTGCACAAGGAGGTGTGGAGTCATGATATTTACATTTTTAAGGAAAAATCTTTTTATATTTTTGATATTTTCCATTTTTTTGTATTTTTGTAACAACAATGCTATATTACAACTATTTAGTGGCAAATTGTAAATGTAAATTCTACTTGTGCTATATTATGTGAAGAAATTTTAAATTAATCCAAAGTAAAAATGGTCTCCCCAAAATGATTTTATATTTGAATAAGTACCTAGAGTGCTTAATGCCAAATCATCAATTATGCACTAAAACTATGATGCATGCCCCTTAAAATGACCCTTTTTTTTGTGACAATGCTCAGAATGAAGACTACTTAAAATGCAATACCCATGCAACGTCTAACCAATTGATAAATTGAGGATTAATTGATCCACGAACTAAATTGAACTTAAACTACGTGATTAAAATGTAACAACACTATATTACTAAATGAAACTAAGCCATGGAAAATGCAGAAATGCCAAAGATGCATATTCTAAAATTTTTGGGTTTTTCTGGTGCAATCTAAATGACTAAGAATGAATTAGTTAACCTAAATTGAATGTGAGCTTAAAATGACCAAAATGGCCATAGATTTTGCAAATGACCAAAATGCCCCTAGTTGATCCTAATGCCAATTAAAAAAATAAATTGATTTAAATTGAAAGGATACAGGACAAGAATGGGTGTCTACACCATCAACGCCATCCTGTTCCACGCCATCCACCTCAAGTTGTGAGGTACAAGGACCAGTCAATCAGAACCACATCAGGGAGATGATTGAAGATATGATTGGCCCGGCCTACAGGTTAATAGGCAGGCCATCCTTCCAGAAGCCTTATCCTGAGGAATATGATAGACTCTATCCTCTCCCTCGTGGATACAAAGTCCCTGACTTCACTTGTTTCTGCGGAACTTCAAAAGATTAGACAACTCTAGAGCACATTGCTCGCTTCACTGTGCAGTGTGGAGAAGCTAACTCCGGCTACCACAAGTTTCGCCTGTTTCCTAACTCTGTCACAGGAGCAGCTTTCACTTGGTACATCAACCTACCACCCAACTCAGTGAGAACCTGGGAGGAGATGGAGAGGTTGTTCCATACACAGTTCTATAGAACTGAACCTAAGGTCTCCATGGCTGACTTGTCACGCCTCTATCAAAAGAAAGGGGAGTCAGCTGAGGAGTACTTAGCTCGCTTCAAGGAGCTAAGGAACAGGTGCCGCACACCTCTCCAGGAGGTAGAGTTCGTGCGCCTAGCTCAAAATGGACTTGACATAGAGCTTCCAAAAAAGTTCGAAGGAGTTGACTTTAGAGACTTCTTCGAGATGTCAACCAAGGTGACAGAATATGAGACTCTCTTATGAGAGGAGAATGAAAGAAGTTCATCTTATGGCAGTTACTATCAAGAGCCAAATTTTGAACTTGGAATAGCTGAGGTCAAAGCTGATTGGCCTATTGAGTGTCCATGTCTGATAAAGGCAGGAATGAGACACCCTCAGACCCAGGAGAGGTTTGCTGCTATGTACCAGAGACAAGCAGAGAAGAAACCTTATAATGAAAGTAAGACTTATTCATTTGACACCTCAAAAACAAATGAAGTCTTTGACTTCCTACATAAGTCTGGTATGATCGAGCTACCATCTGGACATGTCCTTCCTACACCTGAGGACATCAAAGGGAGAGAGTACTGCAAGTACCATGAATCCTGGAAGCATCCAACTAACAACTGTACTGTGTTCAAGGACATATTACAAGAGAAAATAGAAAGGGGAATACAAAAGTTCCCTGAACCTCTCAAGAAGGATATGGGAGTCAACAAGGATCCTTTCTCAGCTCCTATACACACGGTTGCATTTAATCTTCCAAAAGATGGACAGCGAACCAGTGGGGATGCAAAGGAAAAGCAGGATTCTCTGCACCACATGTCTTTACATGGACATGAGAGTGGCGCAGAAAGCAACAAAGAGGGAGATGCTTCCTTCCTTCTAGGAGATGCCTCTCTCAAAGAGAGAGATGCTTCCTACCTCCCAGGAGGCGTCACCTCCACCATAACTCTTGATGATCTTGCTAACGCCTTAGAAGAGGTGATGAACAAGATGGAAGCTAGAATCCATGAGATGATCCAGGAGCAAATAACCAAGAATGAGAATGGCTTCAAACAAGTGCAAGAAGCAGACAACACTCGGGGGGCAAATACAGCAGCAAGTGCCGCCACCCTTGGTCACACTACTTCAGTTACATCCACATCAAGTTGTCATACTCCATCCACACCAAGTGGCCACCCAAGTCTCACCTCTTGTAGAAGAAGTTGTTGACAAGGTGATGGCTAACTTTCGAAAGAATGGTCACTTGTTTAGAGAAGGAAAGGCAAAAGGTGTGACCATGGTGCAAAAACCCTTGGATTATCAACTTGCTCAGCCATTAACTTCAAGGTCAGTGGCATTGAAACACAAGGCTCCTAGAAGAAAGTTGGAGTTTTCTCCACCTAGGGCAAAGATGCAGGTGGCGCCATCCACTTTAAAAGTGACACCACCCACCTACTCATCTGCTCCATCTTCATCTAGAAGGGTGCAATTAAAACAAATTCCAACTTCTCATGCACAACCAAAGAAGGTCCAGTTAACTTCAAGGGTTCAAAGTGGTGTTTGGCGAAAGGTTGAACATCCAAAAATCTTTAGCCAACCTACTCAGCAAAGTAAGAAGACTTGGAGTAGGCGAGAACTCCGTAAAAGAGCCAAAGCAAGAAAAGGAGTGGAGATGAACATGAACTCCATACTCCAGAATTTTACTGCTGGTTCCACCACTTCCGATATGGATGATGATGATTATGAGTCTACTCCAGTCAATGTAGATGTTGGTGCCACTAGTCCATCTAGTGATGAGACCACTTCTACTAGTAACACCACCTATATTACTAAAACTACTGATGAAGACATGAGTATGGGAACTGGTGAAGATGATAGCACAAGTCAACTGCCTCATGAAGACGACGAACACTTGGGGGGCAGTGAATATGGCGCCAAAACCATTGAGGAGGATGATGTCACCATTGACTATACCAGAGGTGATGACTACGCTGAAAGTGATAAAGACAACTGCTCCGAACATGATGATAATCAACTTAACAAAGACGAAGTGGTAGATGAGGAAGTTTCGCTCGGGGGGCAACTTTCTAACCACTTTGACTCTAAGGAAGTTGATGACTCCATAGAAGTCACCAGCTCCAAAGGGATTGAGGACTCTCCTGAAATAGAAAAAGATACAACAAGTGGAGATGAGGTGCTCAGCCGACTTGATGCATTGTTAACCAGGATCAAATCCGGTCCGAAAATCACGAAGGAAAGTCAGGGCAGAGAAACTTTGGAAGTACCCAGGAGATGGCAAGCAGTGCCCGGGGGGCAAGAGGAATGGTGATAAGAACATTGTCCTCACCAAGTTCATACAAGGCTTAGTGGATAAAGCCGCCCCAATAGCAAATGCGGCCTATATAAAAAAAATTAGCAAGAAATTGTTAATTTGAAGCACTACAAGTTGGTGAAATTAATTTTACCACCTTAAAATTATTTCATAATTTTTATTTTGGCAAAAAATATTAATTATGGCTGCCAAAATTAATTATGTTCATAATTTCAAGAAATTAAAATTAATTTTTGGCCTAAATCAATTAAAAAAGGCCGAAAACCCTAGGGATATAATTGGAGCCGCCCAAAATTGCAATTTTTGCAAATTGAGGCCGCGGCTTGCTAGGGCTTTCTTTCCTCATCAAATTAGGTTTTCATGCTCATGAAATCTAACTTAATTACATGAGGAAAACATCTTATCCTAATCAATTTGGCTAGATTAAATATCTAGGCCGAATTTAACTTAAATTTTTTGGCCAATTAAGGCCGAATATTGCAAATTAGGGGTTCTAATCCTAATCGATGAACCCTAGCCCTAAATTTTCCTCAAATTAACATGATTTCATGCCATATGATTCATATTATATGCAGCAACATGTTAATTGAAAGATTTATGGCAAAATTAAATCCTATGCCGAAAATTACATACTTTTTGCTAGGGTTTTTCGCCAATTTCTTCACTAAATTAATTTGGATCTTAATCCAAATTAATCCTCTAAATTCCAGCAGCTATAACTGTCGTAACGTTCGGGTTCGGGGAACCCTGTCGAAACGACTTAAAAAACTGGAGTCGCCACTAATCTTTTTTAACCTAGGTGTGATTAGCCACCTATCAGATTATTAAGTCTAATATTAACCTACGCTTGGCAAAGGCAATACTAAACCTAATAAGCGGTCTTCTAACCAAAGTCTTGAAGGTTCAGGAGTCGGGTACGCGTGGGGAAGGATCAGCACCCCACAACGCCTGTCAAACGACAGCACTGACTAGCCTAGAACTAACTGTGGGTTTCTATAATTGGTTGTCATTATTCCTAAATTTTTTAATAATTTAAAGAAAGTAAATCCTTTGTTTGACTTTGGAAATAAAGTTACACAAACACAAATGAGTTTTGTATATTTAAAAAGGTGTTTGGGATTCAAAAGAAATGACCAGACCCCTTTGATCAATTCTTATCCCCATTTTACTATTCGTTCTCTTCTAGGCTCCTAATGAAAGGATTTTAAAAAAATCGGGTTCAAAGTGACTCTATTTTGGAGAGAAACCGGAAATGGGAACCTTCCCTCTTTTTTAAAAATTAAAACATGGTGTGAATCTTCCCATTTGAAACAAAACTTGGTTTATTGATTTTTTTGGATTTTGGAATTCCTTAGAAAAAACATTCATTTTGATGTATTTTTTTGGATCTTTAATTTTATTGTTTCACTTAGATTTGAAAACTCTTCTTATTTTTTGGAATTTCTCTTTTTTTTTATTTGGATTTTTTTAGTTTAGGATTTTGAAACACCATCTTGTAAAAATCTTTTTTTTTAAAAGGCAAAATTTTCGATTTTCTTTCAGTTATACCCATTTTTATTTCCTTATGACAAATTGCCCTTTTTTATGAAAAAAATTAAGCCTTGATTTTTGTTGAAAGCCTATTTTATTTCCTTAAAACAAATTGGCTCTTGGCTTTGATTTAGGCAAGACTTGAAGGGAACAATAACAATCACAAATTTTTTTTTTTTGTTTTTGGAAACAAAGTGTTTCATTTTAATAACCTATATTAATTCCAGTCTCTATATGCATGAATGCACGTGATGCATGTTCTTTGGTTAATGCAAATTATACTGAGTAATTATACGAGAAACACTGTCCGGGTGCCTTCCACTCATACTGGTAAAACCTCCTGTCCGGATGCTCCAAGCCTAGGAACGATGACTTGAGACCGACAACAAGTGTCCAAGTCCCAATCAAGCATTCCATTATCGGATCCTTTTAATTAGTCTCGAATGTCATGGCATAATTAATCACATAACAAAGCATAAAATTTATACATGGATGCACATGAAATCTATTTACTTTCTAAAAGCTAATTCTAATTTTATTACATATTAATTTAAAAATTAAACTCTAAACAAAACCTTTAACCCAAACTATATATATATATATATTATATATATAATATGTATATATATATATATACTTATATCATGAATAAGGCCCCAAATAATGACTATATGGCCCAAAACAAAATAAGGCCTCAAGGAACTTAAGAAACCCAACGCCTAATGGTAAATTTACTAAAGTCCTCCAATTTTTGGTCCAAACCTTAATTTTCTAACTCAGAATAAGCCTATTTAATCTTTCTTCTTTTCTTCTTCTTTTTTTTTTATTACTTCCTAAATGCCGACTCCCAAACGTTTTACCCCTATCCCTAGATCATCAAATCCTAAATTAATATTTAGACTATTTATGTTAAAAGCTAAGTGATCTGAACCCAAGCTAAATTAATTATGTGATTTATTCCTGTTAATTCCAAGTTAATTAAATCCAATATTTCCTTGACCCTAAACTACAAACCCAAATCTAAATCCAAGCAAGTAATGAAACAAAACAACTAAGCCCAACAGGGAAAGTGTGGAATAAAAAGACTCACCCAACTAATTTAATTGAGTAAAACCAAAGCATCAAATCACATTCAAGCCCAACAAAAATGTCTACTCAATAAAAGTGAAAGCCCAAATTGCTACTTCAGGGACCTAGGCGTATGGAAATAAACATGAAACAATAACCTAGAAATTTAACGCATATAATAACTAGTAAAAATATAAATCTATTTTACTAAAATCCAACACATATCAACTAAGTATAAAAGCTGCGATTTTTCCTTTCTGAAATTTATACCTCAAACGTTGCTTCTCTCTCCTTACCCACTGGAGACCTCAACCACCGTCGCCACCACCTTGGGCCGTCGCTACCATCGATCACCGGAGCTCTGACGGGTTTGAGACTTCGCAGATCACCTCTTCTCTGCTTCGCTGTCACGGATTTGAACTCAAACCTCTCAAAAGTCGCCGCGAGATCCCTCAAACAAGCTTAACCCGAACACACCTTGTGGCTTTCCGATCTTGCTGATGAACCGTCGGGTCGACTTGGTGTTCAGGTATGTGATTTGTCTCTGCCTTGTCTAACTCCCGACCGAATCTATTTCTAGTAATAAAGTCTAAAACTAAAACCCCCAAATTTTGACCCCTAAGAACCCTAACCTATTGTCCTTGGATTTGTTTTGAAGGAAAGCTGAAAGAAGAAGGATGGGGAGAAGAAAACAAGGGACAGAAACTAAAAAGGTAGAAGAACTAAACTTTTTGATTTTTTTTTGTTGCTGTAGAACTAGGAAAGAAAAAAAGCTTTTTTTTCTTTTTTGGTTACTATTGACGCTACCTCAAAATAAATGAGGAAGAAAAAAAAATTCTTTTGGGTTAGGAAAGGAATTTTTTTGATATATTGGTCACCATGAACTGATAAAGCTGACGGCTTTAAAATGGAGAGAAAAAAAAAGGAACGAAACTAAACTTTTTTTTTTGGGTTTTCTTAGTTGATGCTGTAGAACTATGAGTTTTTTTTTTTTGAGCTTTTTCGTTTTTTGATTCCTGTAAAACAGAAGCTATTAGGTTTCTTGAATGGGTTTTTTTTTTGGGTTGTTCTTCCCCCTCTTTCTTCCAAAAAAACTGAATTCCTCTTTTTTTGTATCACCGGGTTCAAGAGCTTTCAATGGTTAAATTCCCTCCTTCTCCTCAGGCTCTTGCAGGTAAGTTTTTTGTTTTTCTCCTTAATTCCATTTCGTAGTGGTTCAATTGCCCTTGCTTTGTTTGTTATGTTATTGTTTTGAGTTTGGTTGTTGGTCTGGGCGGTACTGTGTGCAGAATGTCTGCTGGTTGGTGCGACATTGTGCTGTCTGTCTTTTTGTTTTCTTCCTGGTCGGCTAACTCTCATGAGCCTCTTTTGTCCGCAGGTTATGTTGAAGCTTAAAAGGGAAATTAAGGAGGGATTATGGAAGAGATTAGGGCTGCAACTTGGTCCCAATTTCATGGGTTGGTCCAAATCCAACCCAATCCAAGGCCAATATGGATTGTGATGGATTGGATTAAAAACAATCCATTCATTTTTTGGACCCAACCCAACCCAACCCATGTTAACATGGGTCGGATTGGATTAATCCGTGGATTCAAAAATAATTTTTTTTCCCCTTAAACAACCTATTTACAATTAACTAAATAACATAGCAATACTTCACAATAATTACCAAACCCAATTGTTTCTTGAATCTCCACAAAAGAAAATTTGAATTGGACAATTAAAATAATTACCAAACATATTCATAATTTTTTCCCTTCTACCTCATTTCAAAATATTTAATGTTGAATAAAGCATTAAATATAAAATATTCAAACACTTTCTTTAGATAACAAAATGAAAACAATCTAGAACCATATAACAAAATAGAATTTCACTTTAATGCTATGAACAATCTCCATTCATCATTCTTGATTAAAGTCATTACTTCATCATTCTTGGCAAGGTGAGAAGGCCTCAATCTCCGCATCAATGATACCTTAAAAGTAAACCAATTAAAACTAAGTCATTCAATGTCAATTGAATAAACATTTATAAAGCAATTAAGAAAAGTTGATAAGTATACCAGATTCAAGCTTTTCTAATTCTTCCAAATCTTCTTCAACGTCAATTGGTAAGGGTGAAGCTCTTAGCCAATCTTGTGTGCAAATCAGACATTCAACAAACCTTGGAGTTAAAGAGCTGCGAATCTGGTCAAGTACTCGGTCTCCGGTACTAAAAGCTGACTCTGAAGCCACTGTAGAGACAGGAATGCTCAAAACATCCTTAGCTAGTTTCGAGAGAACTCGATACTTATTGCTATTAGCTTTCCACCAAGATAAAACATTAAAATCAGAACCTGCTTTTTCACAATTCTCGGCCAAGTATCGCTTTAGTTCAGACTTGGATTGCGAGCTTTCCTCTTCTTCCAAATGCTTTGACCATTGAGCATGCCATTGATTATTGGGAGTACCTCTATCTTCCAAATCATATTCATTTGATTGATCAAATTCCATCTCTAAAGAATCTTGAAAGCTAGTGGTGAGGCGAGGACTTGTTGAATCTACTACCTTGTAATGATCAAATAACTTTTGCAGTACCTTCAACATGAGAGCAATCAACTTCTCTACTTTTTCAGAATCTGTAGGATAAGCTTTAGTGAAGCAAAACTTGGCATATGACACCTTGTAGCGAGGATCCAAAACTATAGACACCACTTGCAACATGTTGCTTTTCTCCATATCTCCCCAATACTTATTGAACTTTTCCCTCATTCTTTTTGCCATACTTTGGAGAAAATTGTCTTGACTATTACTCCATTCATCCAAAGTAGATTGAATGAGACAAACTTGCTCAAGGTGTAAGGTAGATGTAACATATAGCGAACCTGACAGTATTCTTGTGGCATCATAAAATAACCTCAAAAACTTAACAAGCACTTTTGCCTTACTCCAATCTGCAGAACTAGGTGCTCCATCATCAAGGTTTGCCAAAAATTCAGAATCATCCTCTTCTAGTCTTTCAAATGCCTTCTGAAATTTCAATGCAGATTCCAACATGAAGTATGTCGAGTTCCATCTTGTCTGAACATCTAAACAAACATTATTTGTAGCTGTTATCCTTTCCTTTTCAATACACATCTTGAACCTTTTAGCTCTAGATGGAGAACTTCTAACATACTTCACCGCCCCTCGAATCCGACATAACGGTACTTTTACCTCAGCTAAGCCATCTTTCAGAATCAAATTCAAAATGTGAGCCGAACACCTAACATGTAGAAACTCGCCACGAAAAAGAAGGGATTTTTTTTCTTGACTTTTAAGTGGGAAATGGCAACATCATTAGCCGTGGCATTATCCACGGTAATGGTTCCTACATTCTCAATACCCCAATCAAAAAGACAAGACTCAATTAACTTTCCAATATCTTTCCCTCTATGGCAAGAAATAGGACAAAAGTTTAAAATCCTTTTATGTAGTTGCCAATTTTCATCAATAAAATGAGTAGTCAAACATAAGTAGGAAGCATTTTGAATTGAAGTCCAAGTATCTGTTGTGCGACAAATCCTAGAGCTTATACTAGAGAACATCTTCTTCAACTTAGTCCTTTCACGCACAAAGATCCGAAAGCAATCCTTTGCTATTGTTGTGCGTGACACCATTTTAAACTTAGGTTGTACCACACTCATGAAATCACGAAAACCTTGATACTCAACAAATCTAAAAGGTAATTCATCAACTATGATCATCTTAGCAAGAGCTATATGACAAGCCTTTTGATCAAACTTTTCAAGACTCACAATTTCAGCATGGTTTTCTAATGCTCCAAGAGGACATTCTACACACTTTAACAAATGTTTATGAAATGTAGTAGTCCCATTTCCAATTTTAATCACATATTCCTTACCACAATACTTACATACTGCCTTGAACCTTTTGCTACCATCTCCAAGCTCATTTCTAGAAATATGACTCCACACAACGGACTTTGAATTATTCTTCCTCTTCTTTGTTGCTTGTGAATCTTCAATAATAGTATCAAGTATTTCTTCCATGTCAACCTACAAAAAGACCATTTTAAATTCAATAAGACATAAGATTGAAAAAGACAGTGTGTTTAAAGACATGTAATGTAACATGACATTACAAGGATTCTATTTTATAAATCAAATCAGTTATATTATCAAACAAAACGAAGTGTATCATTAATAAAGAAAGAGTCTGAGGCTGTAAGTTTGTGATATAAGTGCTTCTTTGTCACACAACATTGAGCTTATTATTATAAGGGAGCTTAAGTTCCTAAATGCGGTAAATATGAACAATGTCGGTAAAGACAAATAATGCTCCATATTTTCTACTACTTCTCCCTGAATTTCTGTTTTGATCAACCTAGGAAGCTAAAAAAGGAGTTTTTAAGGTCAAAGAAAAAAACCCAACCTGACAATTAAAAAAAAAAACTGAATCTAAATGAACCCAACTACTGAAAAAAAAAAAAACTGAACAAAAAGAGAGACAGGGGAAGGAACTCAACTCACCTACTTCACCTGATTTTTATTTTTTATCCCTTCAACATTGGTGAACCGAAGAAGAAATAGAAAGGTGACTGACTGAGTTAAGGTGAAAAATGTTAAAAATGAAAATTCATGTTTCAGCAGGCTACTTACTACTATATACCTAGCTATATATTTTTATTTTGAAAAATGGGAAATTTACCCAATAGAAAAATAGCAATGCATGAGCATGACAGTTTTTTTGCCAAAAACAAAGCACAGTTTTCTAGTAGCAATGAAGAAGCAAAAACCCAATTGATAATAGTACTAATATTTACCTATTAGGAAGGTGGCCTGACATTATAGGTAAAGTCAAAATACATAACTCTCCCTGTTTGCTTTCTGATTGTAACACAACATTGAAAGTCTTTAGATGAGATTTATGATTATCATTATGAAGCACTCCATATAACTTTGAATATCTTCTAAGTTCCTACTTTTCTATTGTTCCTAAAATAGTCAGAAACATGCTCCGGCAGACAATCTTGTAATGATCTTGCAAGTTATTAATCTAACATATTAAACATGTTTGAAGGTGGTAGGTTATAATTGAAACAACAAAGAATGTCCAAAATGAGAAAACGAGTTTTGAATTACCTTGCAAAGATAGGAAAACAACAACTTCGCGGTGGGTCAATGAAAAAATCCTTGTAAAGTCGTCAAGGCGCTACTCGACCACAATTTTCAGTGCTGCCAAGAATAAGTTCGTCTTGTAAACACTTTATCAAACAGTTGTTGGACAATTCAGAACTCAGAAAAATTGCAAACTAAAACATGATTTACCTGGTAAGATAGAGATGATGAAGAAAGAAATCCATTTATGTTGTTGAGGAATTCTCACTTTGGATTTGGATCGATGGAAGAACCAAAGGAAGATAATGCAGGCTTTGTTGAGGAACAATAAGTTTTCACGAGACAAAGTTGTGTAGCAAAAGCTGGAAAATGGGCTGATTTTGTGTGTTGCTTAATATAGTTTTAATTAATGAGAGAGGAAAAAAAATATCATCAACCCATGGGTTGATTGGGTAATCCATGAATCCAACCCAACCCAATCCATCTTATCATCAACCCATGGAGAAAAGAACCAAGCTTGATCCATGTTAATTTCTTACCCAACCCAACCCAATCCATGTAGGCGGATTGGGTTGGTTCCTGGATTTAACCAACCCATGTTGCAGCCCTAGGCGTTGGAAAGCTAACTCCGAGATCTACAACTTTACTTTGAAGTTCAAGACCCAGTTCTGCCATCTTCAAGCCCAAAAATGAAGTCGAAGTCCCTGCATGATTCCGGAAAATTTCAGGATCCTATTTTAACTTGGATTCTACTCTAGGAAGACTTTTTATTTAACTTAGACTCTAAGTTAGACTCAAAAACGTCCTAGACTCCTTTCCTACTTAGAGTTGGATTTTCTAGGGTTATTTCCACTATAAATAGCCACCCTATGTAACACAAATCACGCACACAATATCTAGATAATTTTCTCTTCTTCTTTTTCTCTTCTAGTTCTAGTTTTTCTTCTAGTTTTAGGGCTATGGTGCCGCACCCCCTCTTTGCATAGAGAGGGGCGGCAACCCTAAGTTACTCAAGAGGAGGATTTCGCCTTCAAGTTCTGTAAGTTTTCTTCTTATTCTTTGGATGCTCACTCAATTCATGAGTGAGTAATCCTTTTCTTTTCTCCAATGTAGAATTTAATTGATCTCTTGACTTATATCATGGTGAGATTTTGTGCTTTTATATGAAAATTGTTTGGGTATTTCTTAATTCTCTGTTTTAATTCTATGTTGCTTGTTTTGATGGATTGGTGTCGACACTATCTTGATAAATTAAGTTAACATTAGCTAAATTGAGTCTAGAACTAATACTTCAGATTTAATTGTTTGTAGCAATTGGAGGAGAACAAATACTTCCTTCCAAGAGATTTAGGAATCAATGGGTAAATTATTGCTTGTTGTGCTTGTTCATAAATTACTAGTTCTTAATGCTTTGTTCTTAACAAATCTCTAAGCCCTAATAAGGAAATTGGTTGTTATGAATAAAAGGAATAAATTAAGCTGGAAAAGAGACCTTTTTATCTAATTTGGTAATTTCAGATTTAATTCCAAACAAGCTATCCAATGTTTTCAAAATTTTTAGATATCAATGATCCATGTTATTTTTGTCAAGAGGGATATTAATTCTATGTTGGAGGGTTTTCTTAATTATTTTCTCAATTTATTCACTGCTTTCTGATTAATTGTTTTCTTTAATTGTCTTGATCACTTTCTTAGATAATTTTAATTGTTAGTTTGATTTGATTTAATTCTACTTTCAAAATCCTCTTTATTTTGTTTGTTTGCTTAAAGAAAAAGAATAATAACCTATCTCTCTGTGGATTCGACCCCTACTTGCCCTAGCTATTTTTAGTTAGTAATTGTTGGGATTATTTTGTGATTTGCCAACGACCGATCAAAGTACACCTTGGCAGGATATCAATTTGTAACCCTTCGCAAACGGCAACACACACATGTCAATGAGCTTGTTGCAGTAGTTAATTATCACGAACCAACTCCTCGTTCTTTACCTAGTGTAGGCCGGAGCCCAGTTATTGACATCGCATCTCCCTCCTAGTCTATATGAATTCGTCAGAAAGCATCCCTTCACATAGTGAAGAGAGGCATAAAGCACATCAAACATTATCAAAGCGATTAACTAAAAACATACCTACCTTAGATCTATGTGAAGCCGTAGCCCATAGAAAGATAGGCATGGAATAGCAGTCAACCATATGGTTCCATCGTATACCATATAATCACGACAAATGAGATCTCAGATAATTACACTCATCAGAAAGCATGCATGTTGCATAATTACCTTTACCACTTTAATTTATTATAATAGTTATACTCATTAGAAAGCTTGTTGCATAACTATCATACTAAATTCGGCATTAGCTATCACCCATGTGGGATCAATGCTCCAAGACATCAATCACACAGAAACAATAACATGAGATTAAGGTCAGAGAACCAGATTTGAATGTATCAAGCATATAATTGAGTTAAGAAAATATCTCCCCGTAGAACAATGAATAGAAATCAACATTAAGAAAGGATAGAAAGTATTAGGGGACAACTCACTTATGGAGATGAGAGAAATCACCAAAACTTACAAAGAAAGGGGGCAGCTAAAGAAGAGATGTTTTGCTAAAAAAATAAAACACACAATGTTGTTGAATGAGAAAAAGTGGGACGGCTAGGGTTGGTGTTTAACAAGGGTAATTATAGCCAAAACTAGAGCTAGGGTTTACTAAGACGTTCGAAAGACTTAAAAGTCCTTTGAGGGTGGCCGGCCTTATTCAACAAGTAGTGAATAAGAGATGTGTGTCCCCATGGTAGCACATGGCTCCCCACATCCTTCTCTTGGGCGGCTTTGAGCTTGTGTCACGCCCCGATTCAGAAGTCGAACACAGACAACCGTCGTGTCACCTTGAAACACGTGTCGGCCGGTCACGCACTCCAAAGCAACACGAAGCGTCAATACCAGATCAAAAACATGGAAAACATGAATTGAGTATAAATTTAAAATACCGAACCTTTCAAATCAGAGTAGATGCAGAATCGTCAAAACCGAAATAATAAAAGTATTTTAATAAATCGGAAACCAAGTCAAATCCAATTTGTGGGTTAGTAAACAAGAAACAAGGCACGAGGAACGAGAATGAAAAGACACAATGCCAGTGGGGCCTGTCATGTAGTGAGAAGTACCTCTATGAGCAGTGATAACAACCTACGCCATCGACTCGACCGTCCAAGAATCCGCTGAGTCCTAACTACCCTGAAAACACAACAAGAATTTGAGGGGTGTGTACACAAATGTACCCAGTGAGTAAGCCACCCTCAAAAGAGGACCAGAAGAGGGTGGGGTGCACTCACAACCAAAACAGGTAAGAAAACAAAGTTATAAAATCCTGGTTAGCAATAAAACAAGTCCAAGAAATCATTTATCATTTACATAAAACAAATGGGCTGCCAATAAAACCTATCCAGAATGACCTTGGCCCGAGTCAACCTCCGGAACCGTCAGGGGCATTTTCATCATCATCCAATAATTACAAAAAAAAACATCATTTTTCTCTTTTTATCCAAACAAGCATGTTCCCTTGACGTTAGCTTGGGTCCGGTACTGCGTGGTGGCCGCAGCACACCCAATTTAGCTCTCTCATGTACACGTCGAACCGATAGATGAATAAATATATCATGTCGGGCCTGGGGCTACAAACCATGTGGATCCAAAATAAAGTCATGGTCCGTTAAAACAAACACACCAGCGCTGGGTCGCGTCCGAGAGGCTCCACCAACAAGCCATACATACTCCTGGAGCTACATCCATAAGTCCCCATATGCTTGAACAAGTTCTTTTTAAACAAAACCAGGTCATTCATGCACCCAAAACATTTATCAAAACATTTTATAAATCATTCATGTAAAAACAGTGAAAAAACATTTCTTCAACGGAGAGCCCACTCACAGTTTAGGGGACCCGTATACCCCCCCAAGGTGAATCCACAGTGAGCCTAACTGATGTGTCTCGATCAGCGCCTCGGCCGTCTGATTGAGAAGTGCACCAAACACAAGAAAACCATTAAAGCCACACTCAGAGATTAAATTCATAAACCGAAGTAAGCCAAGTTTGTCAGTCTAAACCAGGATAATATACCAATATAAAACCAAGATAATAAACGAAAATATAAAATCAGTTAGATACAAAAAAATAAAATGACAGGAAGTATAGAACCCAAACCCACGGTCTAATATCGAGGAGTTAAACGTGTCTCTATATGTCTTACAGGGTTCTAATACGAGTTTCAAGGTCCGCAAATACTTCCACAGCTTATCTAATCAAAGCCGGCATCTAGGGGCAAAATTGTAATTTTACTCGATCAGGGGCAAATTTGTGATTTAGACATCTTAAGGTTGTTACGGTGATTCTCTAACCTTACATGTTCGATTAGTATGATTGGATAAGTCAAATCCTCTTCTAGGGGCAAATTCGTAATTGTACCAATTCTATGGTAAAATGGTAATTTCCTCATTATAGGGGTAAAATCGTAATGTTATCAATCAGGGGTAATATAGTAAATTTGTCCATCACGGGTATTTTGGTAATTTAAATATTCTTAAAATACGATGATATTACTTACGAGCCGTAGTCCTTAATCCGGTTAGGTTGGATTCGGGATCATGACCTAAAAGAAAATCTTAGTAATATTAAAGTTCTAAACTAACTCTATTTTCAACCAAAAATCTAACGTGGCGACACTTTACAAAAATACTCATATCTAGCTCGATTCTCAAACAAATCAAATGAAACCACATCCATTAGAAATATGGTTCCATATACTTAAATTCACCCCTAGAGGACCCTTATCAAATTCGACTCCTAACCTATTCAAATCTCAAGTTGATTCCCAAACTTTTTCAATGGCATGCTGTAACAAGAATCAACCATGCAGTCCCAAAAATGGCTATTTTTCACTAATTGCCCTTTAGAATTTCAACTTGCTTTCTTCTACAAAGTTATAGAGGACTCCAAACCTACAATTTAGGCTCAAGAATGACTCAATTTGGATTCTCTAAGACAAAGTTATGCCCCTCGAAAGAAGGCTGCCCGAAATGAATCTACACTCCCATGTTTTCCATTTCCAGCAAGGCGACACTTTGGGAAAATAGGCACAACTTCCACAATACACATCCAAATCAAGTGATTCCAAAACCATTAGAAAGCTAACTCATTAGGCTAAAAATCATATTCAGAAAGCCACTTCAAATTCGAGCTAAAACCATTTCAAATTCAACCACCAAGTCAGATTTCCAAATCTGAACCTCAATTCTGCGATATAGTATTCCGAGCCTTATAATTCAGAATCCAAACGGTATTAGCAAGAACTTTCTAACCAAAGTTTGTTCCACATACAACAAACTACAAGACTGTTAATTTTCATAATTTTCCAATATCATTTACTACCTCAAACAGCCCCAAAACCGAAGCCCTTATATCACAATTCCTAATACCAAATTCTTGTTTACACTAATTCAAACTTCTCAACCCAATAATCAACATGATGCTCATCACAAACTAAGCACCCTAAATAACTCATCATGCATTTAAATTGCCTTAAACAAGTGAAAACTAACTTATATTCAAGAAGGAAACTACTTACACAAAAATGGAGGAACCATTAAAGCTTTCCCACTAACACCATAGCTTCTTCAAGTCCATCCTTACGAAATTCTTGAGGGTAGATAAAGAGATTGCTCTGGGGCTTTGGTTTATAAGAGTTTGAGGATCATTAAATTGGCTTTGCATGTTAATTTGGGTGAGAATTTGCTCACTTTGGTGTAGAGAGAGAGCTTCTTACCTTGTCTTACATGGAGGTTTTACAAGAGTGAGAGAAGAGAAAAGGGAGGTGATAGTTGACATATAATTGGGGTGGGGGTGCCATCCATCACCCCCATATTTCATTATCATTATTTATTTATTTATTTATTTCTTAAGCTTTGGGAGAAATTGCCAACCTCCCCCCTTCACCTTTTATCACTTTTTCAAATTAGTCAATCAATTTCCTTTAATCCAATATCTTCTCTTTTGAATCAATTACGTCTCACTTCCTAATCTTTATATTTGTTCTTCTCAAGTTGTCTTCATGGATCGCCATTGATGATAGATCAAGCTTCCTTCAATGAACTTCATGATCTTCAATAGAGTGTGGTTCACCACATTGTATGAGTGGTTCCCCATCTCCAATGGACTAATGGTTGAAAATCACCATTCTTGAGGTCTCCTTGTGGTTTGAATCCTCTTATGCTCAAAATAGCTTCATTTAGCTCCATTTTAGGCCATAATGCATCTTACTCTCCAAATAGGCCTACAAGTGCAAATCGCCATATAAGAAGGTAAAATGACATATAAAACATATCAAATACATGCATAATAGACACAAAATACATGTACTAATTTCGGCTCATTATCTTGAGTATGTAGAAATCAGCAAGAAAAATCAAGTTTTCAACATGCACGAAAATATCTTCAACAAACCTTCAGGCCGAACATTAGTTCTATCAACAAGTGGAATAACAGTCTCAGTAGGTTGGACAAAGTTAAGACCTAATTGTCTAAAGATAGAATAAGGCATGACATTGATTGTAGAACCTAAATCACACATGGTTATTCCATAAATTGTCCTCCTATTATGCATGGAACAGAGAAAGAACATAAATCTTTTTTTTTGAAAGGCATAATTTTTATAATGATCATGAGAGAATTACAAAGCAACACCCTAGGAAAGCGAACAGACACTCACACACCCCACTTCTTTTTTTTTTGGCCATCACACACACCCCACTTCAAGCAGTTCCTAGCTTATAAAAGAAAAACAACAAAAACCACCTCTACTAGTTTGCTACCAAGTTACTCAATCTGTAAGCTCATCATAAGACCAAAAATCCAATAGGCAATCACACTGATTCCTATTCCCACTCAAAAAGTCTTCTCCAAAGATGATTCCAACGAAAAGAACTCATTTCTCTACATGTAAAAAGCCCACCAGAAGCACATACAAAATCATAAGAAAAAAAAACCTTTGAAACATACCCCATAGCATTTTGCAAAACCACTTACATTCGAAGCACAAACGTACAGCCTATCGGCCAGTCCCTGGAAAACCAATGACGTTTGATCGGTCGTCAGCAATCATGAAAATAATCCCCACAAAAACCTAACTAAGTGGATAGGGAAAGGATGGGTCGAATCTCACAGAGAAGGGGAATAGACTTATCCAAAGATAAATTCTTCTCTAAGAATCACTCAAACAGGGGATTAAAAATAACAATTAAAAAGAAAAGCAACTAATCTAAAATAAAGCATAGTAAATTAAATCTAAACTATAGCAATTAATAAAGAAAACAATAATAAGAAAACATACTTCTTCTCCAATGGTAGAAATCAATCAATTTAACTATTGATCATTGATTTAAAAGATGAATTTAATATTTTATTCTTGATTAGATAATTGGTCTAGGGAAACCCTAACATGTATATTTGATAAAATTTCCCTTTTGAGACTTAAATTATCCATATTATTCTTTTAGCAATTAATTTCCCTTTTGAGGCTTAAAAATTACTAAGGAACAAAGCATTAAGAACAATCATTCACACATGCATAACAAGTATAACCAAACTCATTCGAATAAACAAATAAGGTAAACTAATCCCATTGGACGTTGTTTAGGTTGTCTCCAATTTGTTACCACACAATCAAAACTTGAGGGGTTAGCTCTAAGCTTGATTTAACTATAGATCTATCAAATCATATCAATAGTGGCCGTTCTAAATCAACAATCATCAAGATCATAAAATAAAACAGAGATTAGCAAACTATCAATCAAGAACAAATATCAAATTATAAGCACACAAATCTCACCATAATTAATTGATTAAAATCACCAAAGGATAAGAAGTATTAAGAATTTAGCTACTCATGGATTTTTACAGGATAAGAGGCATAAGAAAACTTACAGGATAAGAGGCATAAGAAAACTTACAGGACTTGAAGGGGGCGGAATCTCCTTAGTCTTCAACAAGGGTTATCGCACCTCTCTATGCAAAGAGATCAACACCCTCAACCTAAAACTAAAGAAAAAAACTAGAAAATAAAAGAAGAGAAAAAGATGTAGAATTGTGTTCTCTAGGGCCAACATAAGGTGGGTATTTATAGTGGAATAATTAGACTCCATATAGACTTAGGAAGGGTATAGGAGATGGTTTAGCTCCTTAACTTGGTCTCCAAGTTGCTTAAAAGTCTTCATAGAACCGAAATTAGAGTGAAATTCGGACTCTAGAAAATTCTGGAACTATGCAGCAACTACGATATCAATTTTAGGCTTGAAGATGGCAGAACTGGGCTTTGGGCTTCAAAGCATAGTTGTAGATCTCGGAGTCCTCTTTCGAACGCCTACTCACACACATTTTTTGGAGGTCTGAGTAGAAAGTTATGGCTTTTTTACAAAGATTGCACAGAATCCTAATCCAACTAGGAAAAGGTTGCAGGATTTGAATATTCTCTTGGGCTTGTGCGGCACCAATTGGATTTTAACTCCAATTGTGGGCTCATATGAGCTGATTATTATCCCATATAAAATATTCAAAAGTCCATGTCTTCAAGGCTATGGAGAAGCCTTATCTTCAATCCTTCGCGATTTAAGCTCACTCCTCAATTCTTGCTTCTCTTCAATGGTCTTCATGACTTGAAATTATCTTCAATAAATCTTCAATCACGAACTTCAAATCTCCAAATCTTCACTCTAAATTGCTAAGTCCATATTTGTGACAAAAGTCATCAGCTCCAAAATAGTGAAAAACAACAATTTTCCACTTTTCTTCTCCTTCAAGACCTAAAAACACAAATGCTTACAAAATAGGGTTAAATTACACATAAAAATACCAAAAAGCATAGGAAAATGATCATAAAAATAGGGTCTATTTTGGCTCGATCAACTTCCTCTATTATCCTCTTCCTCCAATGCAATAAACATTTGCAGGATTGTATCCTTGTCCTGCTCGAACACCATCCCCAAAGATGCACTAATCCCATTCCTTTTTAGCTTCTCTTTATAAACACACATTTCTATGAGCAATATCTTGATTAGAAACTGAAGCTTCAGGCAAAATTTCATGGGCGTCATTCTCGCCAAAGACTAATTTAGTCACCCCCTTTCTATTCTTTTTCTTTTTATTTCCAATGAACTTATCTTTCTTTGTTTTGTTGGGCTTAACAGCCTCCCAGCCTTCAATATTATCCCTTTCACCAAATCAAAAGACAAGTGGCCTTTATTGGGGAAGAATGTGGGTCTTCTAAGGGCTTTCAGAATTTACCTCTTCAAGGGACCCATTATCATAGGGAACAATATGGCCGTTAGCAGCATTAATCCCTTCCAGCTGTTTGGAGCTCATGCAACTCTTTGTTCCACCCATCATCTCGTCTTCCAAGAGTCTTGTTCTTTCAGAATCTTGAGAACACAAATCTCGAGACTCTGCAACAACCTCCATAGACTTATCATTTAATGCCTATGTAGAACCCAAGATATACATCCTATCATAATGCTGAGCAGAAGAAGATGAAGCTTCCACTGAACTCCGTGAGGAATCTCCATAATCTGAATTGCAACCGCCATGACGCGAAGGCAGAAAAATATTGTGATCATCTTCTAAAATGGAAACCATGATTCTAAAAGTATCACCATTTGCATTTCCCATGACAACATTAGGGATGATAGACTTACTTTTGACCTTTAATTGTATCCATGTTGATTCAACATTCCACCTCTTCATAGTGCATTCCCTCACCCTCACGAAATCTCCCCAAGAATTTGCAAGAGCCCTGAAAAAATTGTCATGCCATAGATGCAAAGGAACTTCTTCCAGTTTGATCCATACCACCCTTTCACATAGGTGACTGGGCTTTGACCAAGGGCTAATATCCTCAAACCACTTCTCAAAGATGGCTTTATACTCATTAAGCAACGTGACCATGTCTTCTTTCTCAGTGAAGGTTAATAATAACCACCCAAATGACTAACCAAAGCACCGACTCCCTCCACCATAAGAACATACATTTTTTAGGCGCCCTACCGCACATCTGTTCAGCCACTCCATCTCATTTAAGGGAAAGCTAATATCCAAATTCAACTTCTGGATTCGAAGAACGTCAAGAGTTGAAGTGCTCTCACGATCCTTACTAGCGTTGGTGATCGGTCGTCGGCAATCATAAAAATAATAATCCTAACAATTACTAACTAAGAATAGCTAGGGCAAGTAGGGGTCGATCCCACAGAGAGATAGGTAATTATTCATTTTTCTTAAAACAACAAATAAAATAAAAAGAATTTCGAAAGTAAAATAAAAGTAAATCAAACCAACAATTAAAATTATCTAAGAAAGCAATCAAGAAAACTACAGAAAACAATTAATCAGAAAGCAGTGAATAAATTGAGAAAATAATTAAGAAAACCATCCACCATAGAATTAATATCCCTCTTGACAACTATAACATGAATTGATTGAGCCAAAATTAACCCTATTTTTATAGCTATTTTACTATGTTTTTAGACCCATTTATGCTTATTTATATGCTATTTTATTAATTTTTGTGTTTTTAGTCTTTAAGTGATGTGAAAATGAGAAATTGTTATTTTTCACTATTTTTGGAGCTATTTTGATGACTTTTTACACAGATTTGAGCAAAGCAATTTTGAGCATAGATTTGGAGATTCGAAGTTCGTGTTTGAAGACCATTTGAAGATAATTTGAAGACTTGAAGACCATTGAAGATTTATTTCAAGAGGAAGAATTGAAGAATTGGAGTTTTAATTGAAGACAAGTCATGAAGAAGCCCTCAAGCTTTGGTATTTATGGATAATTTATATGGGAAGATACTCAACCCATATAAAATATTAATTGGAATTAAAATCCCAATTAATGACTCCTAAATCCAAGGAAACACCAAAATCTCGTAGATTCCCCATTCTAGTCCTAACAGGATTAGGATTCAGGAGCAGTTTTGGTAGAAAATTCATAACGTTCTGCTCAGACCTCCGTTTGAAGCCCATGAGTACTCGTTGGAAAGCTAACTCCGAGATCTACAACTTTCCTTTAAGTCCAAGACCCAGTTCTGCCGCTTTCAAGCCCGAAAATGCCATTGAAGTTTCTGCACGAATTCAGCAAAATTTCAGGATCCTATTTTAACTTGGATTCTACTCTAGGATGACTTTTAATCCAACTTGGACCCCAAGTTAGACCCTAAAACCGGCCTAGACTCCTTTCCAAGTTAGGATTGGAATTCTTAGGGTTAGTTCCACTATAAATAGGCACCTCCTGTATCACAAATCACACATCTATTCACATAATTCTCTTTAGATTTA
>AWUE01020488.1:0-33794 GCA_001974825.2 Corchorus olitorius | reverse complement strand
TTATAAATTTGGTATTTTTATTCTTGATAGATAGCATGTTAAACTCTGTTATAATTCTACAATCTTGATCTTTATTGATTTATGTGGCCAGTAAAGAGGTAATTTGAGAGATTGTTGGCTAGATCAAATAGCGGATTGACGTTCATGTTTGATTGTATGTAGCAAGTTAGCTGCGCTTGACGGCGGGTTAATTGGGTTTGCATGCCAGTGATCAGATTTATCTGGTTGTTGTATGGTTTTATTTATTAAGCATGTGTGAAAGAATTAATAAAACTTAATGCTTTGAATCCTAGCAAATCTTTAAGGCTTGACGGCTAATTGATTAGTTAGGAGGAAAAAGGGGTAATTTAAGGCTTGACGGCTAATCTTACCTAAATAGCATGTTAGGGTTTTCCCTAGACCAATTATCATCTTGAATTTATTATTGAAGTTATCTTTTAAATCAAGGACGCATAATTAATTTGATTGTTTTCTACCATTGGTGAAGAAGTATATCCTTAATTATTGTTTTCTTTCTTATCTGCTATAGACTTAGATTTAATTTACTTTGTTTTGTTTTCTAGTTTAATTGTTTTCTGTTTAATTGCTTTCTGTCAATCTCTGTTTTCTGTGTTGTTTTTGAGAGATTTTAAGGACTAAATTTTCGGATAAAATCTATCACCCTTCTCTGTGAGATCGACCCCTACTTGTCCTATCTACTTAGTTAGGAGTTTGTTGGGATTTTATTTTTATGATTGTTAACGACCGATCATGAATCATCGACATCTAATAATTATGAAAACATTGGATAGCTTGTTGGAATTAAATCCTAAATTACCTTAATTAGATAAAATTACCGGTTAAAGCCTAAATTACCCCTTTTATTTCTTAACAAGTCAATTACTAGTTAAGGCTTAAAGATTTGCCAAGAAAGAAAACCTTAAGAACTAGTAATTTATAAACAAGCACAACAAGCAATTACTCGGTCGTTGATTCTTATCCCTCTTGGAAGGAGGGTTAACTCACAACCAATTGCTACAAACAATTAAATATGAGGTGTTAATTCTAGACTTAATCTAGCTAATGCTAACTTAATTTATCATGAAAGTGTCGACTCCAATCAATCAAAACAAGCAACATAGGATTAAAACAGAGATTTAAGAAATGCCCTAACAATTTTCATATATAAGCACAAAATCTCACCATGATATAAGTCAAGAGATCAATCAAATTCTACATTGGAGAAAAGAAAAGGATTACTCACTCATGAAGTAAGTGAGCATCCAAAGAAAAGAAGAAAAACTTATCTATGGATGGGAAGAAGAGGGGGGCGGCGCTCCTAGGGCTTTCTCCTCCAACTTTTCAACAATTCTTCAAAAATAAAATAAAATCTCTACATACATAAAAACCTAGAACTAAGGTGGCTATTTATAGTGGAAAATAACCCTAAAGACCCCAATTACACGTAGGAAAGGACTCTAGGACGGTTTAGGGCTGATTTGGTCTCCAAGGTCGCTTAAAAGTCTTCCTAGGGCGAAATCCTAGTGAAATTAGGATCCTGAAATTTTTTGGAATCGTGCAGAAAATTCGACAGCAATTTCGGCCTTGAAAACGGCAGAACTGGGTTTTGGGCTTCAAATGAAAGTTGTAGATCTCGGAGTTAGCTTTCCAACGCCTACTCATGAGCCTAAAAGGAGGTCTGAACAGAAAGTTATGGCTTTTTTACTAAGACTGCGCTAAATCCTAATCCAATTTGGACTAGTATGCGGGAATTGAATATTTCGTTGGATATAGGCGGCACAAATTGGGATTTTATCTCCAATTATGGGCTTATATGGGCTGAGTATTATCCCATATAAAATATCCAAAATTCCAAAGCTTCCAGGCTACTTCATGGCTTGTCTTCAATCCTTCGCGATTAAAGCTCCAATCTTCAATTCTTGCTTCTTGAGATAATTCTTCAATGATCTTCAAATCTGTAGATTATCTTCAATAAATCTTCAAACACGAACTTCGAATCTCCAAATCTATACTCAAAATTACTTTGCTCATATCTGTGTAAAAAGTCATCAAAATAGCTCCAAAAGTAGTGAAAATTAACAAATTCTCAATTTCACATCTCATAAAGACTCAAAACACAAATATTATCAAAATAACATATATTTAAGCATAAATAGATCCAAAAACATAGTAAAATAGCCATAAAAATAGGGTTATTTTTGACACGATCAGTTGGTCCTTCCCATATCTTGAGCAAAACTAATCACTCCTTTTGGTATATCCTTTGGTGCTATAGCATCAGGCCTCTCTATGAACTCAGCAGTAGCCTTTTTCCTTTCCTTTGATGACTATTGAATCTACTATCCGATCAATCATTGCTGGTTTCCCTAAGACCAACTCCTTATATGATCTAACATCACTCTTTTGCACCTCGATTGCCTTCGCATTGACACCTTTCTGGTTCGTTGTTTCTCCCAAAGCTTGATATTTAAAACCCAACCTTTCCCTCCAACTAAACCTCGCCATGGCCACCCTTATACTCCACCCGTCGATAAGCATACCATCCGCTAACCTGATTGTTTTTTCCGCTTCCGTTTTGAATCTAAACCTCACAAAAGCAAACAAACATTGTTGATCCCTTCTCCTCCATGCTTCTTTAGGAACATAAACATCCAACACTCTACCATACTCCCCAAACATCTTCCATAATGCTTCCTTATAAATTTTCTTACTCAAATTGCCAAAAAAACACCGAAAATAGATTTGATCTCCCATCAACCTTAGATCTACTCACATCAAAATTTCTTCTTTCATAAGCGATACTCCAAGCGTTGTTACTTCTCCCTTGGGAACCCATTCCTCTCAATTGGGTATTATATAAAAGAACATAAATCTTTACATTTATGAGATAACTTCCTTTGAAATGCAGCAGATACATCTTTATTCTTGCATATAACTTTAGTACCTCTCAATCTATTCCTTTCAGAGCAAAGTTATTATAGAAAGAGGGCGTTCATTGGGATCTTCTCAATGGTAAAGACTAAAGGAATGTTTACCTGAAGCTTAGATAAAGCTTTGAATTTTTCAGCTTCAAGGGTGTTTCTTTTCCTTTTTACCTTGTAGGGGAAACGCAGAGGGTCGTCAAAACAAGTTGTTTGTCATTGTCACTCCATGTGGACACTTCTTTCCTTGCAGGGCCGATTGGTGCATGAATTGAGTTGTTCTCAAATTCACTCATGTCTTCATCCTTTCGTTTGATTGAAGAATGAGTTGGGAAGATTGAATTACTCAAAAGCTGCATCTTTGCTTCATTGTGGTGAACCATGTGTTCCTTCATCTTCTTCAAGGTGCATAGAATGAATTCCTTGAGGTGTAGGAATCATAGCAAGCTCTTTTTCTCTCATTCGTTTGCCTTCATCAATGAACTCTTGAAAAGAATCCATTGTTTGCTTGGAGTTTAGGATTTCGGCCTTATACTCTAGGAACACTAGCTTTCCCTATGAAGTTATTAATCATGAGACAAGGAGTAATTTGAACCTCACCAAACGGTGTGATTACCAATTGTTTTCCTATGCTTCGTCCTCTTCTCCATTGCTTGAGCTTTTCTTTTTCTTTCTTGATTCAGATGGCTCCATCTTATCAACATGTGATGTTAATTTCATGACTCAATTGTTGCAAATTGTAGATAAGGTCATTGATTATCTTTCGTGCCTCTTCAGGGCTCTTAGAAATCAAACTTCCATTGCAGCTTACATCAATGGTGATCCTATCTTCAAGGATTAGTCCATTCTAGAATATATCAAGATGAATTGGTTCACTTACACTATGATAAAGGAACTTATCACATAGGTTGTTGAATCTTTCCCAATAACTGGGCCAAGTTTCTCAAGGTTTCTGAACACAAACGGTGATTTTTAGTCTCACCTTTGCTATTCTAGAATCTGGGTAAAATTTCTCTAGGAAAATGTTTTGCATTCTCGTTCCAAGTGCTTATAGACTTCGGTACTGGTAGTCTATATAACCAAACTCTAGCGTCTCCTTTCATAGTTAAAGGAAAAGCTTTAAGTCTTGCTTGTTCTTCAGTCATCTTGGTGACAAAACAGCAAAGCGTATCCACGTCTTTGAGATGATCATTAAAGTCTTCATCTTCCTTACCATGAAAGAATTGTAAAGAGCTTATGATTGATGGATTTATCTCATGTGAGGGGTCCAATTCGGCATATATAATGCATAATGGTCGAATGACTCATTCAGACAAGTTGACCAACTTCAAACTTGCTTGTTGTTCGAGTCGTTGAACAATCACAAAATAAATCCCCACAAACCTTTAACTAATAGCTAGGGCAAATAAGGGTCGAATCCCACAGAGAAGGTGGAAACGAATTTTTAAAGGCAAATCACACTAAGAAGATCTTACAAAAGGGGATTTTAAGGTTTTCAAAATAACTAAATTAAACTAGAAAACAATAAAATAAAACTAAACTAATGATTTAGAAAATAAGTTGAGAAAAACAATTAATTGAAAACATACTTCCTTTCCTCTAGGTAATTATTTTGATCAAATAAACCATGGATCACAGACACAAATCATGAATTTGATTAGATTGCAAATCAATTAAGCATCATAAATTATTCTAAATCAATATATATCCCAAGGCGTTGGCATCAATTTTCATTAGAACAAGATAATCCTCTTAATATCTTAAACAACTCCACTTGAATAAATGGTCTAGGTTTTGAATCTCTCTATTCCCTAACATACTACTAGCCAATCTCACTTCGTTCGACCCAAAGATCAACTATTTTATTCCAGATTTCAGCCACAATCAGGCAGGATTGTCAAAGAATAAAGCATTAAGAATATTATATGCTCACATGTATAAATAAATTATAACCAAACTTACCTACACCTATTTCCAATCGGCCTATAGGTTTCAATAAGGTTTGATAATCCCATTGAACCTAGGACTCCTAGCATTCAATTGTTACTTGAATCAATGATTCTAACAATAGCATTCATAATTATCAAGATTAGTAGGCCTCCTAACCAATCAAACATGAATACATAAGATGAAGGACATGGATAAGAAACATATTCAAACAGAAAAATCAAACTATTAAGAACAAAAGTCTCACCATGAATTTATTGATCAAAAATACCTAGAAAAAAGAAGTATAAAGGTTTAGTTTTTCATGGATTTGAATCCAATCCATGAGAGATTGAAAACTTACAAAACAAGAGCTGAAGAAGGAGGGGGTGGCTACCTCCTCCCCAAAACCGCACAAAACTAAGAAAATAAGATGTAGAAAAGAGGTGCTAGGGTTTTTAGGATAGATGGGTATATATAGGGGCTGCCTAAGGTTTAATTTAGAGTTCTAGATAACTTAAACTAACCCTAGGGGCGTGCTGGGCTCTTCTTCATCTCTTCAAGCTGATCCATGTAAGATATATGGGTTCAAATTGGTCAAAACGCAAGTCTGTCCCAAAACAGTTTCCATCTGCAATGTTCAGGGGCATTTTTCTCCATGATAACATCAATTCTGGGCTTCAACCAAAACATGAAAGTTGTAGCCCTCGGAGTTAGCTTTCCAACGCATCTTGATTCACCTCATTCGAAGTTCTGGATCAAAAGGTATAGTTGTTTTCCCAAACTGTCGCCAAATCTGGAAAGTATTGAAGAGGCTTCAAGAGGAAGACACCAAGAGTGTCGACGCTGGCTGCTGGACGCGCACGCAATGGATGTCCCCGACTCTACCTGGGCGCTCACATGGTTTGCTTGAAGACCCATATGGTTTGCTTGATCACCCAGGTAGGAAGTGTCATGGCTTGACATGTTGACATATATTTTCGCCTTGAACTCATCTTTGCTCCTTTGCCTTGAAAACTCATAGCAATCAACTTTATGGCCTTCATAAGCATAAAGTTGGCTCCATAAGCTCTTCAATCACGAACATGATAACTCTAATCTTCATCCAAAACATCCATGGAAAATACTTGTGCCATAAATTATCCAAAAAGGTCCCAAAAAGGTACAAAATCTTCACTTGTGCACTTTTCTTCTTGTCAACACCTATGAACACAAATATAACCAATATAAGGCATAATCAAGTATATAAAACCCAAAAAGCATAGGAAAATGACCGTACAAAGATATATAATTTTGGTCCGATCACTTGTTGTTCTATTTGAATACCAAAAATTTGAAATAAACAAAAAGAAAATTAAAAATTCAGCAACTATATAAACAAAAATTAGAAAGAACACTAAAAAAAGGATGTTGGTTAGCCAATTGCCCTCCCCGGCAACGGCGCCAAAAATTTGATCGCTCCCTGGTCGTCACAAGAATTGATCGATTTTAATTTTCCTCGCAAACTCAGGTAAAGTGGTAAGCAAGGGTCAAATCCCACGAGGAGGTAGCTAGTCCTTTTCTCAAAACAACTGAAAAGCAAGGATTAGTTGATCAACAATAAACAAGCAACCAATTAAACTAAAGCAAAAACTAAATACTAAAGCAGAAAGCAGGAAATATAAACGGTTGTAACAATACTAAAAAGGCTTCTCACAACATAAGCACAAATCACTCTTGATAACATGGGTCTTTGACTATTTCAGCAACCTAAACATTCCACATTCAGATGCAATTCCTCGGGGGAGCCGCTCCATTCAACCAATCTTTCCTATTGAATTAATTCCAGACTGAATACAAGATTCCCATTGTCCAACCATGTATTCATCAGAAGTACTCAACCTAACACCGGACGTACTTGTGTTGAACAACCTTACCATCCTAGAAGGGGACGAGCATTAAGAATAGTCGGATGGTGTACCAGGCTACACATTTAGCTTCACAGAAAGCTATTGCTAAACATGCAATAGTTATATATCTAAACTAGAACGAATCGTCAGAAAGCTACCATCAATCTAATTCTTGCTTTAATAGAAAACAGTATTCATGTAAACAAACATTCAACTAGAGAGAGTAGTATTGAAAGAAGTATTAAATAGTTTGAACTACACCAATCGAGAGCTACACTATATAGTATGAAAACTAAAAAGGGATAGCATCGCCAGACGGAGGAGAGATCATACCTTCGAGAGAAAACAGGGCAATGATAAAGGTAAGAGAAAACTGGTGAAAGCTTTACATTTATACTGATATGAAGTAAGAGAGGGAAATAAGAGCCCGAATTAAAAGATTGCAAAAGGCTTCCCACACAAAAATAAAATTTCCTAAACCGAGAGAGATACACTTGAGTCAAACCCGAGGCATTTTAAGGTCTATAGATAGTGTTGGGAGAGGAACCCAAACCCTGTCTGCTTCAGCAAGCCCCACCGAGCGGCCCATATACATGTCGGACACCAACTTGAACCCAAAAGTCTAGACTGATGGTTTCTTGGATACTTCATGTATATATGCCACTCAAACAACCCATCTTTTTATGATGTGGGTTGTTTCCCTCACATGTGAATCCCTAACAATCTCCCTGTTTCACTTGTGAGTCCTCATCTCTCCCCGTGCGACCCAACCCGTCAAGTCTTAAATCAATTACCGGCCATCCAAGACTTATAACCTGTGGAGTGCAAGGGAGCAACACTCCACAATCGCACGCCCATGGCTGGCATCACACCAGGTTTTCCGTGCGCACGGGGCACACCGATCGAGTCTAACCAGGCTCTGATACCACTTGTTGGGAGAGGAACCCCGGCCCTGACTGCTTTACCGCTTCCCAGTGAACCTTTCCTGGATTGAAAAGAATCCTGCTCACTACACCAACTGCATGAGCTATGTCAGGTTGTGTACAAACCATGAGATACATTAATGAACCCACTGTAGAGGAATAGGGAATAATTGACATCTCATCTTTCTCTTTTTCACTCACAGGACAAGATTTTTTGGTTAACTTGAAATGATTAGCAAGTAGTGTGCTAACTGACTTAGCATCCTGCATGTTGAATCTCTTCAGTATTCGTTCAACATACTTTTCCTTTGATAACCACAGTTTTCCAGCTTTCCTGTCTCGGATAATATCCATACCCAAAATCTGCTTAGTTGAACCTAAATCTTTCGTATCAAAAGACCTAGACTAATCATCTTTCAACTTGCTAATTAATTCAACATCTTGCCCAACAATCAACATAGAGCAAGAGAATAATGAAATCATTACCAAATGATCTAAAAGAAACACAAGGGTCTACTGCAGTTCTCGTAAAGAGGTGACTCACCATAAAGGAATCAAAGTTCTTGTACCACTGCCTCGGAGCTTGTTTCAAGCCATATAAGCTCTTCTTCAACCTGCAAACCATATATTCCTTCCCTTTAACCTCAAATCCCTCTAGTTGGTCCATGTAAATTTCTTCTTGCAAATCACCATGCAAGAATGCAGTCTTAACATCAAGTTGCTCAATCCCAAGGTTCAAACTTGCAGCTAGACCAAGTACAACCCGAATGGAACTCATTTTCACAACTGGAGAAAAAATCTCATCAAAGTCAATACATGCTTTCTGTGCGAAGCCTTTTACCACTAAACGAGCTTTATACCTCACTAGCTTATTACCATCTTTCTTCAACTTGAAAACCCACTTGTTCTTAAGTGGCCTTTTACCTTTTGAAAGCTCCACTAACTCATAAGTGCCTTTTTTCTGCAAAGAATCCATTTCTTCTTGCATTGCTTCCAACCATCATTGCTTATCTGAAGTAGACTGCACATCACGAAAGCTCTTTGGCTCCCCCTCATCAGTAAGCAAATGATACTCAGAACTAGGATACCTAGTGGATGGAATATGCCCCCTAGTCGATCTCCGAAGCTGAGGCTCATTGTTCTCATGTAGGGGTGGTTGCTCCCCCTACTCATACCCACTGCATCTGGCTGTGCAATGTCATCATCACCATCCAACTCATCATTACCTATAGCTGGCTCATCTGTACCAAGTTCTGTACCTTGTTCATCTCCACTATTTGTGGCTCTCCTTGGTGGAACTATTGTCGGTATCACATCATCATCATGAACAACCCGAGAAGTCTTTTCCTTCTTCTCAAAATCTATTATGGTCTCATGTTCATAAAAGACAACATCCCTGCTTCAAACAATCTTTTTCTTTTCTGGATCCCAAAACCCATATCTAAACTCCACACCACCATAACCAACAAAGATACAAGGAGTGGCTTTACTATCAAGTTTTGATTTTTGTTCCTTAGGCACATGCAAGAAAGTCTTGCATCCAAATACCTTCAAATGAGCATATGAAGGATCTTTACCTGACCATACTTTCTCTGGTATGTCAAAGCCTAAAGGAGCTGATGGAGACCTGTTGATAAGGTAGCAAGCAATCTTGTTGATAGGAATCTAGTTGTGATAGATTCAAATCTACCCTTGAAATCTTCCAAAGATCAACTTGAAAACCCCAACTTCTAGACTTGTTGAAATCGATAAGCCTAACTAGCTCTTCTTCTTCATTCGTCGGCCATAAATGATCAATTAGACCTGCAATTGACAACCTAAGATCACAAGATTCACAAACAACTAAGTAATCACTACCTAATTGTTTGCTAGGACTCTACAAGATTGAAGAAATCCTAAGTATGTTCAAACTAGAACAATGAAGTTAAATTCTCAATAGGTGATAAACACTCAATTTGATTGATAAACTTAACTTGTGTTTACAAGAGGGGTCGAATCCCTTATATAGCCATAGGGGTCGACCTTAACCCTAATCCTAAAAGCATATGGGCGGCTATCAAGCCTTACAAGCCCAAAAATAAAGACAAGGAAAACTAATCCAAGTCCAACTAGGAAAAATAAATAACAAAGCATAATTAAGCAAGGATTGGACTTAGTCAAACAAAACCCAATCCTAATGTCTTCTAAACATAACAATAAGCTAATCTAAGATAGAATAAGGCCCTTGTGTGGCCGAATACAACTATCAAGCCCAATTACACATCGATTGCAAGCAAAGTGATGAGCTTAGAATCGATGGAAGTCTTCTTGCCCAAATCATCACCAAAACTCTTCAATTGAACTTCAATGGTCTTCATATCATCTAGATGAGCTCGAACAAGGCCCATGAGTGCATCCTTAAATCTCTTAGCTTTTGCTCTAGTCATCGGACCAATAGGCATCTTCAATGGATCGAATGGCATCTTCTTGGTGCTTGGAACATGCTTATCGATATCTCCATGATCTTCATGTATCTTCATGCTTCCTTGCAGCCCTTGCTCATCCTTTCCATGATCGCCATTGTCATCTTCAAGTCCATGATAAGCCCTTGACGCATTATCCCCTCCCCATTGAAAAGGATTTGTCCTCAAATCTGCATCATTATCAAACAAAGACAAATCAGCAATATTAAAAGAACCACTTATGTTACCATACCTACATGAAGCCCAATAGAATGGGTTGGACCCAATGGGCATAAGCCCAACAATCTCCCCTTCCAACCCCATTCGGAGGAGATGTGTCACACAATTTGCTTCACTTGAAGTTTACCTTGGCCAAGGTATCCATCCCGGCCAAGTTGCTGCACAACTCAAGTTTCTCCCTGGGAACCACTTTGGTTAACATGTCCGCAACATTTTTATCAGTGTGAATCTTCTTCAACTGTAATTCTTTATCTTCCATGGCCATACGCAACCAATGGTACCGAACATCAATGTGCTTAGTCTGAAAGGATGAATCGCACCATTGTGAAGAGAGTGAGATGCATGCTTAGGATGGCTAAATTGCCTAAGGCATTCTGGGGTGAAGCAATCAGGGTCCGGGTTCCTCTCCCAACAGATAGAACCTTAATTGAATGGCCTGATCAGAATCCAGAAAAGAATATTGCCTCCCATTGGCCAGTTATTTATGACAGACATTTATTGCAGTCTAACCAAACAAACCTCCCAAGCGTGTTCAGCACAAAATCAAAAAAGAAATCAAACAATACAGGACGTTGGTCATCTAATGGAAGAGGGTGTGAAACCCCAATTCGATATTGACCAACCAAACCAAAACATCCAACTACACCCTCAAGACACAACGTCAACAATCACACCTATACTTATCTAATAGCCATTTAAACATACATGAGTGAAGTCTGTACCTCGGCTGAATTGAACTGTGTATTCCCTATCACAGAAACCATGTTCCCACCCAAAAACATTCAATACTTACCAATTCTTAGACATTCAATTCCCAAAACAATCTCCACAACAAAACAACTTCAATATTAAAATTTACTTTTTAAAAATAGAAAACAATATTAGCAAATGTACAGTTCAATTTTCTATATGAGCTATATGAGCTCCATTTTCTACAACTTTATAAGATAGGAATATATTAGTATGAGTTTTTTTTTTTAAAAAAAAAATAAAGATTCAATTACTCTCTTTTTTCAAAAAAATAAAAAATCAATTATTAAGAAAGTAGAAATCAAGAATTTTAACTTTTAATTCGATTTAACGATACTTGTTGATCACACATGAACGAAATTTGTAAAAAGAAAAATAAGTTGGAATTGTTTAATACCGTGATCAAACCTACAACAATGCTCAAGGAAAAGCATAATAGATTTGTGATTAATCTTGTCTCTATGTTCTCTTGTTCAACCGAGTGAAGATTCGGCGGGAATGGAGTGGAAGACTTTCGATGGTTTGGTGTAAATTTTTTATTTTGATGTTTTTTTCTAGACTTTTAGTTGGTAAAATTGGTTTGATAAATTAAATCCATTACACTAATAGGAAATTATCTTAAACTATATACTAGACATTTAAAAATCTCAACTCATTACACTTTTGGGGTAATTTTAACTCATTATTACATCATCCAATAATTTCCCCTTAATTTTTTTTCTTAATTATGAGCTTTTTTTATAAAGATTCATTAACTTTTTTTTTCAAAAATAAAAATTCAATTATTAAAAAAAGTAGATTGAAAGAAGTCACGTGTATAAGAATTTTAACTTTTAACGCGACTTAACGAGATGTGTTGATCACATATATATTTGTCCAAGGGGTAGGCTACTCGCCCAAGCCCGTAGGCCTGCCTGACTAGGAGGATTTGGACAAGATTTATAAGCCCGTTGGATGGGCCATGGGAAATTTTTTAAGGACCGTTTATTTAAATGGATCGGGCTTGATTTTAGACATAAAAGTTCAGGCCTGACCCATTTACATATTATTTATATTTTTTAATATAATTTAACATATTTATTAGTTATACTTATTTATGTTAGATTTATTTGATTTTTATATATATTTATAATCTATTAGTATTATTATATATGATAAATAGTTAGATTTTTATATGAAAAATTATATAGATTAATTATTTATTGAATTTGTTTTGTTATATATCATGTTAATTGTTACATATTTATATTTTATACTTAAAAAAAATAATTAGACGAGCTTTTAAATGGCTCAGGATTAATATATTTAAATTTGGACAGACTTGGGAAAAACTTTTAGGTCCATTTAGAAAACGGACCATATTTGGACAAGTTTGTGCCCAATATCATCAAGCTTAGCCCCGATCCGGCTCGGTCTGACACATGGCACCTCTATTCACACAGATGATTTTATCCAATTATATTAAAATTGGTGCAAGTCAATAATGTTATATTTTGAAATAACAATTTTGTAACATTTAGTAAACAATTGAAAGTGAGCAAACATTACATTTTAGCCTAGTTAAAAAAAAAAAACAAAACAAAACAAAAATGATAAAACATGAGAGAACTTTTTGAAGGGGAAAGAAATATTGTTGGATTTTAATTAAATCTAAATGCTATGAATATGATATGGCCTAAGGGCACGATCGGATGCCGGCCTAGGACATTGTGAACTCGAGAGTCAAGACATACAGAACAAATAAATATGACTAATCCCTCAATTAAGGGAAAAAAGTTTCACGGTCAGCCTAATTTTGGGCATACATAACAAATAAATATGACTAATTGCTCAATTAAGGGAAAAAAGTTTCATGGTCAACCTAATTTTGGGGCAGAACCCTTTTTTTTTTTTTGAAGAAAACTGACTGGACTTTCATTAGACTATTGAAAACCAGTACATTCTTGTTGGATGATTTCAGATAAGCATTCAGGCACATCTTCCATCCAAACAATGCATTCAATACAAGATTTTCCTAGATGAGCTAATTTGTCTGCTGCTCGATTTCCTTGTCTACCAGTATGAGTAAAGGAGCACTTTTCAAACTAGGTCCTATCTTCCTTCAAATCTGCAATATAAGCAGCTATGGGCGATAGATCAGTATCTTCTGAATTCACTTTTCTAATGACTGTCAGAGCATCTCCCTCCAGTATGATTCGAGAGAAACCCATATGTCGAGCACAGGTAATGGCTTTCAGCGCTGCCACACCTTCTGCTGCAAAAGCATCTAGGACAAAATCCACTCTCCCTGCATACGCCCCTAGCACCAGCCCCTTATAATCCCGAGCAATCACTCCATAACCTCCAATGTTTGCCACACTGTCAAAAGCTCCATCAAAGTTAACTTTGATCACATTTTGCTCCGGAGCCAACCATTGTGCAGCAATACTTATTTGCTTATGCAGTAATCTCTTTTTACACCGTTGAAACTCCATTATATAGCTAATCACAAAAGCAGTTGTTTCCGAGGCAGAATACTCCAAATCTTCATGAACTTTTTTGTTTCGAGCTCCACAGATTGCCCAAGACATCACTAAAGCAATGTCAGCCCAATTGAGATTTCCAAATCGCATCTGATCGGTGGCCACTACTTCCTGCTTAGAATTCTCATAAGCTTCATGGACCATCAGTCTAACCTGCTCTGCTTTCTCACATTCAATAAGGGCATGATCTACTGTTTCATCTTCCTTTTCACACCTCGGGCATTTCGGATTCACCTCCAAACCTCGTCGTTGCAGATTGCTAAGAACAGGATGTATATAATGGAAAACTCGCCAACCAAAAACCTTAATTTTTGGTGGAACATCTAAGTTCCAAATTTCCTTCAAAGTTTTTTTGTGCTCCATAGGATCATTTCTGTCTTCAGTAACAACCATATTGCATAAGACTCGATAACCACTTCGAACACTATACCTGCCACTATTATCAAAGCTTCAAACAATTGTGTCTCGTAGATTACCTCGCCCAATTGCAACATGTCTAATAGCCATAGCTTCCTCAGGATCAAACAAGGAATCAATAAGATCTAAGTTCCATGAACTTCGATCACTGTCTATCAATTCAGCAACTTTAGCTCCAACATCAATTTTCCCCACAGCTGAAATTGGAGAGCAATCATGTAGTTTTGGAACCCACCTGTCATTAAGAATACAAACATTTTCCCCATTGCCGATCCGCCATATCGTGCCATATTTGAGTAAGAATTGAGCTCCCCAAATACTTCTCCACGTATAAGAAGGATTCCAACCTAATTTAGCTTCAAGAAAACTTGAACGTGGAAAGTATCTTGCCTTAAGAACCCGATATGCCAAACGGTTAGATCCCTGCATAAGTCGCCAGCCTTGTTTTGCTAGGAGAGCTAAGTTAAAAAGTTCTAGATCCCTGAATCCCATACCACCCAAATCTTTTGCTTGACACAAGAAATCCCACTTAATCCAATAAATTGGCTTCTTTCCAGCACCTTGCTTCCACCAGAATCGGCTTATCATACTGCATATCTCCTTACAAAGCGTTTTGGACAAAGCAAATACATTCATTGTATAAGTTGGGATGGCCTGCAAAACTGACTTAATTAAAACTTCTCTTCCACCTTGAGACAGCATACGGCTACTCCAACTTTGCATTTTCTTCCAAATACGATCTTTTAACTCACCAAAAGTCTGTTTTCTGTTTTTCCCCATCATTGCTGGTAATCCAAGATAACGTTCAATACACTCTTGTTCCTCTACTCCCAGCAATTGACTCAACGCAGTCCTTGTTACACTGTCTGTATTCCCACTGAAGAAAATTGAAGACTTGTCAAAATTAATTTTTTGCCCCGAAGCTTCCTCATATCTCGCTAAAATAGCTCTCACCAAATTGCCTTCGCCTAAGTTGGCTTTTCCAAACAGTAAACTGTCATCGGCAAAAAAGAGGTGATTCACACGTGGCCCATTTTGACTAGCCGCAACTCCATTCAGTGTGTTGTTATCAAGACCATTAGAAAGTAAACATGAAAGAGCCTCCGTACAGAAAAGAAACAAGTAAGGTGAAAGGGGATCACCTTGCCTTAATCCTCTACCCGGAGAAAATTTTTCTGAGATCTCTCCATTTACCAAGCAAGAAAAAGAGACCGAAGTCACACAGTGCATGACAATATCAACCCACTTTCCATCGAAACCCATTTGTCTCATAACCTTGTCAAGAAAAGTCCACTCCACCCTATCATAAGCCTTGCTCATGTCTAATTTTAGTGCAAAAACCCCCCTTTTTGCCTGAATGTTTGCACTTAATTTTATGTAGTAGCTCATATGCAACATGGACATTATCAGTGATCAATCTCCCGGGGACAAAGGCACTTTGGTTCTCACTTATGCAAGCCGGAAGACATGATTTCAACCTGTTAACCAACACTTTGGAAACAATTTTGTAAATTACATTACAAAGGCTAATATGCCGAAATTGAGTCATATTTTTTAGGTGTTTGACTTTGGGTATCAATGCAATAAAAGTGTGGTTTATATCATGCAAAGATTGATGGCCATTTAAAATAGCTAAACAGAATTTAGTAACATTACTACCTATAATATGCCAATATTTATGAAAAAAGAAAGCTGGCATACCATCGGGACCTGGTGCTTTTGTGGGATGCATTTGTTTAAGGGCAATGTAGATCTCCTCAGGGTTGAATTCTTGGAGTAGGAGTGCATTCGTCTCTGGTGAGATCCTCGACTGGATTTTGTCAAGTATATCATCAAAGTATATTGGCTCAGTAGAGGTAAAGAGTTTTCTAAAATAAGTAGTTGCAATTTCATGGATTTCATCTAGTTCAGTACACCACTTCTTATTTTCATCCTCCAAGCCCCTTATAGTATTTCTTCTCCTCCTCTTCGAAGCATTCTCATGAAAAAACTTCGTATTTTTATCTCCCTCACTTAACCAACTAACCCGAGATCTCTGCAACCAAAAACTTTCTTCTTTCTCCAATACCTTATTTAGTTCTTGGCGGGTATTAATTTCCTTCTGAATATTCTCATCGGTATTATCTTCCCCCAAGAGACTGTTTAATTTCCTGTTCAACTCCTCCTTTTGTCTCCGAAAATCATGCTTTGGGCCACCCAATTTATGCTGCATAACGTCCCTCACCCTTTCCAACATCTTTGGAAGTCCATGCACCTCATAATTTTCCCAATTTTGCTGCACAATAGAATCACAATTATCCTCCTTACACCACCCTACCTCAAAGTAACTTCTTTTAGGCCGATTTTGCCTCTCAGAGTTCTTTCTAATCGGCTCCTCTAGATCAAGTAAGATGGGTATATGATCAGAAACACTAGCATTTAGGTGTATAATACGCCCACATAAGAAAAAGCAAAGTCCATTCATTCGTGGCTACACCCCTATCTAATCTTTCACATATTCTCTTAGCAGCCGAATTGCCCCATCTCCAGGTGAAAATATTGCCAATATAGCCTATATCTCGTAACCCACAGTCCTCCAAAGCCTCTCTGAACCCCATCATTTGTTGCTCATCTCTGGCTCTACCTCCTTCCTTTTCCCATGACCATAACTCGTTAAAATCACCAATACAGATCCATTCTTTAACCGGATGAGAAGCTAATCGACGAAGTAGACTCCAAGAGAGATGTATATTTCGAACATCTGCCTCACCATAGAAACCCGTCAACCTCCACTTCTTTGAGCCATTTTTCATATCAACCATGACTTCAATATGATTTTTCGAGTAACTAACAAGATCCAGCTCAAGTGAATCATCCCACATCATGCTCAAGCCTCCACTTCTACTAGCTGAACTGACACTAAAACAAGAATTAAAACCACACAACCTACGAATATTATCTACCTTATAGTCGGGTAACTTAGTTTCCATTAGGAAGATCACATTCGGTTTTTGCTTTCCTATGATCTCCTTTAAAGCTCTCACTGCCTGTGGGTTCCCAAGCCCACGGCAGTTCCAAGATAAGCACCTCATTGTGCCTGGCGGGGCTGGTTGACAGCCTCCGCCATTATTCTATCAAAAGAACCTGTCCCTGTATCAACCTTACTCCTCTTCTCCGTACTATCTTCAATTTCCTCTTTTTCCATTTCTGATTGACAAATCCTCTTGCCCAATGAAACACCCTTTGCAGCACCTTGAGAATTCGTTCTCTTCACTTTCTTCCAACCTTTTTTTCGTTGGTGCACAACTTGTTTTCCTTCAGCACAATCACCATTCGTGCTTTGGCCCGCTTGAAACTTAAAAGCACCCTGTTCCAATTGATCTGCATCCATCGGTCCATGTTGTGACACCATAAGGCCCAAATTATCTTTGTCATTTCGGCCCACAAAAACCGAAGTCACCTCCTGATTTTTCTCTAAAAGACCCTTACAATTAGAACTCAACTTTCCCTCCGGACTTGAATCCTTTTGCAATGCTGACTCAACAATATTAATTGCAACAGATTTCCTTCCACCTTTTTCAGGATTATTAGCATTTATTTTCCCCCCTATATCACCATCGGTTACTTTCAAATTTGAGACCAATCTCAGAGTTTCCATATCCACCAAATTGCCAATATTATCACCTATAATCTCGTGATTCTGCTTCCTAGAATTTCTCTCCACATCCGAGATTTCCTCCCTTGGTCTCCTTACCAACTGTAAATCTTTCTCCGCCGCAGGTCGACCGGAATCCAACCGTGAAGTTGTCCATGGAAAAAGAGCACGCTTTGCTTTACTAGACTGAACACCAGCTTGTTTCCCAAAATTGAACCCACCAAACACCTTTTTCCCTAATTGCTTGAAAGCCTCCGTCCCAACTACTGCTGCTTTTCTCTTTAGCGGTGATGCAACTAGCCATGGTCCATATTGCTTTACTTCTTCTCCATCAATGATGACTTTTTCTTTATCACAATCATATTCTTCATGACCCAATACACCACAGTTGTAACAGAAAAGAGATAGTCTCTCATAACTCAATCTCCCATGAATGTATCCATCATCTCCATCCCCTTCTCCCTCCTTTCCTTTGATTGGTACTGTTCTCCTTAAGGCCTTTGTCGTATCTATAGCGACCCTTACTCTCAAGAAATTATACCAGCCATCCAGCTCCAAAGTTTGATCAATATCCACCAGGTCCCCAATTCTTTTTCCAATTTTTTCCGCCATTGCCTTATTCCTCCGCCCCAACGGAAGGTCGTGAACACGAATCCAGAACAGGGCTTTTGTAAAGACATAATCCTCCGGCTTTAAATCACCATGAAAATCTGCAAACATTAACAGGTTCCTATCAAAAGACCAGGGAGATCCATTCACCACTCTTTCCTTATCACTCACCGTGGAAAACTTGAACAAAAACAGGTTATCTTCCAAAGCCGCCATGTTAACCGGTTTTGCCAACTTCCAAATATTTTTCATCGTATTCATCAGTGCCTGCTTATTGAAAGGTTTCTCCGTGAGGAGCTTCCCTATAAGCCAAGGCTTCTCTTGAGCATCCTCATCCTGATCTGACTCCAAATCATCTTCTATAACATCATCCGCTTCCTCCTCCGTTAGCTTTATGTTCCTCCATCGACTAACCAACTCCTCCTCCATCCCTACTCCCGGACTCCACCGAAACCAGAAATCCAAAAATCGATTAAATCGCAAAAACTCAAAGAAAACTCAAAAAGAAACTCAACTGCAGGTACTAGACTCAACTTGACTACTAACTCACTGGAGACTTAGAACTCCTCCTCTAGAACCCGGTTCTAAGGAGACTTCAAGTATAAGGCTACTTTTTGAAACTATGGGGCAGAACCTTTTAATTAGGTTGATTTGGGGTAAAACGTTACGAATTGGCATCAAATAAGGGCTATCCGTCAATTTGGGGCAAAACCTTTTCGAAGGTGAAAGAAACGCGTCGTTAGAGGTAACGGACACCATTAAGTCAATTAAAAAACATTTTTTAATTATTAAAAAAGTAATTTAGGGAATTCTTCAGATACTATAAACCTTCTGAGTTATGAGATGGTAATTTAGTCTCAATTGTCCCGACTTCTTCTAAATGCTTTCTTGTCTGAAAGGATTTTTTTTGCTTTTAAGGCATTTTTGCTCCCCAATTGCAGCCCTGCTAAAGATTCAAAGAAAAAAATGAGTTGAAAGATTGAAAACCTAAATGGTTTTTTAGGGAATTACTTAAAAATTGAAAAAAAAAGAAACGAAAATAAAAAGAAAAAGAAAAAAAAGGCTTTAAAACGTTGAGAAAAGAAGTCTGGATTAGCCAAAATTGAATCGAAGCATGAGTTCAGTGATAACAAAGAAGCAGATGCAGCTCCAGCCCCAAATCCTGCAACAAAAATTCATATCAGTCTCAAACAAGTAAAAAACAAAGCATTCATACCAATAACTCATAAAACCCTTATGCCCAAATTTACTTATGAACAAACTCTAAAAGTTCCAGAAACATCAAAAAACCCAGAAAGAATTCATATCAATAACTCATAAAACAACACTATTATGCTTACTTATTTGGTTTCCCCTTTCCATTTAAGTCTGAAACCCTAATTCCTAAATTAAATTATGAACAAACCCTAAATTTCCACAAACATTGAAAAATCCATAAACAATTCAACCCCAAAACTCATAAAACAACATTTTTTTTTCCAGAAACGGTTAACCCAAAATCGATTATTACCCAAAAAATCAACATAAAAATACTAAGCATAAATCGATAGGTTTCCAGAAACAGTTAACCCAAAATCAATTATCACCCAAAAAATTCAACATAAAAACACAAGTATAAATCAACAAATCCGCAAGATTAGTCGGCTAAACAGCGTTCATTCACGGCTTTCATTCGTTGATTTCATAGTTTCTTCAAGAAATTTGGGAAAGATGAATCGACAAAAGAGAGTGAGAGATGTAGAGAGAATTTTTTTTAACAGCAAAAGGAAAATAAAGAATTGAAGAAAAAGAACCTAACCCTGAACCTTTTATTTCAATCACAAAACGTTGTGTTTTGAATTTATGGAAAGTATTTTTTTTCTTTTTAATTTCTGTTTAAATGAAATTAATTTAACTTAAAATTTATTTTATTTCGAATTTAAATTGTCACGTATCAGCGTAATAAGCATTCACACGTCCCCAAACGTGTGCAACACAATTCCTGTTCAAATTGACGGATTGCTCCTATTTGACACCAATTCATAATGTTTTACCCAAAATCGATCTAATTGAAAGATTCGACCTAAGCTGACCGTAAAAAGTTTTGCCCTTACTTGGGCAATTAGTCAATAAATATTGGTGAAGGTATCCCAGAAAACTGACGGCTCAAGGTCAAAAGGCTCCTCGTTTGCGAATTGACTTTAAAAGTCAACGAATTCGCTCGTTGAAGATTTATTAGTAGGCAAAATCAAATGTTGAAGCCAACAATTATGTCCCGCTTTGTTTTTTGGTATTTTAACCAGATAAACCATTTATTTATTCATCTCATGAATTATTCCTCAAAAGTCAAACCGAGAAAGAAAAACACATAGTTAGTCTAAAAAAAAAAAAAACAGAAACCAGTAGTAAGAATTTTACCAAAGAGACAAATTGAAATGATCCGGCTCATAAAAATTCCATTTTTTTCGACGTAAATTAATTAAATAAAATTTTCCGTTTTCCTGCTTAAAGATAAATATAAGTGATTCGAGTTTTTCTAACAATCTTTTTCATCTCTAAAACCTCACTCTTCTTCGTAATTTAATTAAGAAGAAACTTTCCTGAATGACAAAAATGGAATTCTAAATGTGGAATTTCCCTTGTTGCTTATATGAGATGAGAGGGCACTAGATAGCTAGTACTACTATATATACTTCAAGTGGATTTTTCTTTTTATCTTTTTATATGTTTGTCAATTTAATTTTATGCTAGTTGATTAATTAGTGCATAACTATAAGAATATTATATATTAGGTCAAATATGCTATGATAGATGCAAAGTATAGTATTATATAATAAGTTTTTGTGATATTAAACTTTTTTGTTTGAGGAATTTGTAATACTCCTATTAATAGACTCAAGAACGTAGCTAGCTAGACATGTATAAAACATCTCTGGCCAAAAAAAAAAAAGTCATGTAGAAAACATCAAACATAAACATGTTACTCAGTTTATTTTGATATACATGGATGATATAATAAACTTTTAATTGAAACAGTCACGTTGACTTCATCTTCTCCAAGCCATAAAAGACTTTGCTCTAATATTTCTCTATACGAATATTTTGTTTAATTTATATACTGAAAAAAAGTCTAAATAGTTATTAAACTATATATTATTATTATTACAATAATAAGAATTCAAATCACATTATGATTTTTTGTTGTTACTCATGAATATGATAATGAAATGATCTACACAATAGGAGATAATCCTCTTCTTTTCCATAATCCCACCCCAGGATTCGAATTCGGAATCTCTCACAAAAAAAATTCTAAGTTTTAATCACTGGAGACCGGTGTCCCCTCGGGAACAAACCCACATTATTGTGATCTTGATTATTAAGATAACTTTTTAGAATTTAGCAATGAATTTAGCTATAAAGATTTAAAAAGTATGATTAGGGTAGGGTTTTAGTAGTAATTTTGAAGTTGAGAATTAATTAGATAGACTACTAGTACTCATACCACGATTATTTATGTTATTCATTAAAAAAAAACTACCTAAATTTAATAAAAAATTTAGCATTTTAGCTGCCACTAGTTCCAAAAGTAGTATTTGCAGGGTATGTTAGAGTTGTAGTACTTGTAACATAATTTTTTTTTTTTGAAAGACTTGTAACATAATTTTTGAAATGGCGAATTATTATTAGACCAATGAATTAGGTGGTAGGAGTAATCTACCTAATAACTTCTTCCTTGATGTCATCAGGTATTTGGTTTGGTGGTAGAGTATTGGACTCTTTTTTTTTTTTTTAAAGCAAGATTTATTAAAATCAAATGTAGGGGGTATATAGAGGAGTTTCATTAGAACCTACAAAAGGAAAAACCCAATGGAAAAAAAATCCTCAGGCAGGGAAAAGAGTACTCCCACCCTACTAATTACAAGACCAATAACAGACCATACAACAAAAATCTTAAAACCATACCCCAAAAACAGCACTAACACAACCAGAAACAATACCCAAAGAAACCAGATCCAGCTCAACCTAGGAAACAACAAACACAAAGAACCAATAAACCTGATCAAAACGCCAGTCAGAGCAACCACGAATCACCAACAACCAAATACAACAAAAACCCCATTTAACAGCTAGTACCAGAGGCAGCAATATTCCTGCAGACACCTTGTTTAGCCAAACCATCAGCCATAGAATTAACACTTCTAGGAATAAGAATAATATCCCAATGTCCTAACCTCTGTTTCAATAGTTCAATCCTCATCATTATTTGCCTAAAATGCCAAGGAGCCGAAGACGGATCCTTGACCCACTTAACAGTATTAGATGAGTCTGATTCAATGGTCAAAGGAAACATTTGTGCCCAACAAGAAGTCGAATACTGGACTCTTAGTTCCAGCCTACCTAGATTATGAGGTCTTGGGTATAGTTTCTAGTTTGAGTCGAATTCTCATTTAAATGTTTGGGTATAATGATTTATTTGAATTATAATGAGATTTCACTAGGTTTGTTTGTTGGGTAAGGGGTTTGTTGGCTCATAAATTAGCGTTTCGATAATTTCAAAAAAAAAAATGATTCTTATCTCAAAAAAAAAATTTTCTCCCTTAATAATTTCAACAGTTAAAAATATATTTTTAACGTAAAACGGGTGGTTTACACGATAATTTCTACAATGCATGCCTTTTAACATTTTTTTATGTAATTAATGAACCGCATTATGAAAATATTCACTTAACCCATTCATGATATTAACCCCTAATTATTTTTTTCATAAAATCGTTTTGTTAATAAGTATTCACAAAGTTGTACACTTGAGCATTTAAATATTTTGCTCAATGATAAGGTGCATGATCCATGTATCATGATGTCGCAGATTCAATGTGTGTGAATTTTGTGAAGTTTTATATCAATCAGATTTAGATATTGTATACTCCTTTAAAAAAAATATAAGTATTCACAATTTTCTTTCTTTTGTTTCTGTTTTTTTGTTTTTTCTTTTGTACATTGTACATGTCAATTTATAACACAATATTCATGCTATTACAATACTCCTTTACAGGAATTGGGTATATGATACTCCTTTAAAAATTTGTGTAAAATACCAAATCCAAATCCAAAAATCAACTAACTGGAATGATTGGCGCAAATTCCATGGGAATGAATCAAGTTTTGAAATCTTCCCTACAAAATCCAGCGTTGTCTTGAATGGACACGGACGGGAAAGTAAATTTAATTGGGACACAAATCAACATTCACTAACTTCAATTCCAATTTCCATAGAAAAAAATTAGAATTCCCATTAAGTTTAGTTACCGTTTGTGTAATTTATTCCATTTTTTTTCCATGAAACTTCCTTTGGTTAGTCAATGGTTATAATTACTCCTCCAGATTTGTTAAGAACAAAAATTAATTCCACTTGCAAATACTACAGATCAGACGCGGCGTAAGCTAGTAGTATTTCTTTTGACAACGAAAATCCAGTACAATTTTTCACCCAAAAAAAAAAAAAAAGAAAAGAAAATCCAGTACAATGGCAAATTATGTAATATATAGAAATTCATCGTCTACTTTCACAAACTGTAACTCTATACTATAAATAAATACCCCCCACAAACAGACTCAAAGCCAAAAAGTACAAAAGCAAAAGTTTTACAAGCTTTTTTTTCCCCCTCCGAGAGTTGTTCTAAGAATGTCCGGTGGATACCCTCAACCTCCTTCCGGCTACGGCTACGGCGCTCCACCGCCGGCCCAGCCCTACTCAGCAGCTCCATACACTGCTGGTGCCCCACCACCACCTCAACCCTACGGTGCCCAGTACGGCGCCACACCATATGGCGCTCCTTCCGGCGCCGCACCATATGGCGCTCCTTCCGCTCCTTACGGTGCCCCTCCAGGGCAGAAGCCACCGAAGGACAAGCCCCAGGCACATGGAGTCCCAAGCGCTCCTCCAGCTCATGGGGGAGGCTATCCTCCCGCAGGAGGTTACGGCAGCCCGTTCGCTTCGCTTTTGCCATCGACGTTCCCTCCGGGAACGGATCCTAACGTCGTCGCTTGCTTTCAGATGGCGGATCAAGATGGAAGTGGCCTTATAGATGATAAAGAATTGCAAAGAGCTCTTTCCTCTTATAATCAGAGCTTCAGTTTGAGAACCGTTCACTTGCTCATGTATCTCTTCACTAACACTAACACCAGAAAGATCGGTCAGTTTTTTTTTTTTCTCACATCTATTTTTATAATTATATACTATATTTTACTATATTATATGCTTTTATTTCGTTGTTTTCTTCCTTAACTGCAATCTGAACTCTGAATAATTAGTTTAATTTATGTTTTAGTTGAAAATTAAGAGAGAATTTAAATTTAAGCAATTTTTGGTCGAGGGGAAAGGAAAATTTGTGGTGCTGCCTGACTTGCGCCTCCGCATATATGCTTTTACTAATTAACGCTGGTAGTATTTAAAGTTTTTGCCTACTTTTAGTAGCGTTTGGCGTTTGGCGTTTGAGTGCCTGAGTGGTGGCAATTTTGCAGGGGTTTTACTTTTAGCCCATGCAATTAAGTCGCAGGAGCAGCCCTGTAGATTTGCCTTTATACCACTCGATTTTGGAAGGTTGGGCTAATGCTTTAGGGGTATTTCGGTATATTTGAGTAATAATGCGTCATGAAAAAGGAAGCGCGTTAGCCACGTGGACCGTCGAAGAAAGATATTTTTGGATATGGTTGCGCGTTTTTTATATAAAATAAAATGACGTGACTTGCAGGGGTATATACGTGTAATTAGGCTAGCGATATGGGGTCGTCTGATTTTAAAACTTTATTCTTTCCACTATATAAGTTAAACTAAACCATTAACCAGAATCTGGAGGCAAGGCGTTGGTTTTGAATCTTTTTAATGGTGCAATTGCAATTGCTGCTTTGCTGAGATATACTACTTATTAAATAATAATAATTAAATAATAATGTAGTAGGTAGGGGCTGATTTCACATCTTATATATAATATGCATCATTTTCAAATTTCTCTTTTGAAGTAGTAAGTAATTACATTTAGCTTAATATAATAATTTTATGAACTTAGTAGTTACTAGTTGGATTATAGGATCATTGGGCTTTTTCCTTTTCCAAATTTTGATTAGCAATATAAGTTACATCTTTTATTGATTGAAAATTTCTGAATTGCAGGTCCAAAAGAGTTCACTTCAGTGTTCTACAGTCTTCAGAGCTGGAGGGTAATTTCCATCATGAGCAACGTTTTAATTGTGTTTTATTAAATGATTTTAGTTCTGAATATAGATTGGTGTTTATTCATGAAAAAGAAAAAATTGGGTATTGTTGCAGGGAATCTTCGAGAGATTCGATAGGGACAGGAGTGGAAAAATCGATACCAATGAATTAAGAGATGCACTCTTGAGTCTAGGATTTTCAGTCTCTCCTGTTGTTCTGGATTTGCTTGTATCCAAGTTTGATAAAACTGGAGGCAAAACCAGGGGCATTGAATATGACAACTTCATCGAGTATGATTTCTGTTTAAACTTATGGATCATTTCAATAATTTCATTGAATTAGCTTCCTCTCCTCATATGAACATGTTTAGTGCCTGTCTTATCAACTAATCTTTCTTTTCTTCTCTTTGATTCTTTTTGATGCAGATGCTGCCTTACAGTTAAAGTAAGCTTGTTTTCTTCTTCCTCTCAACTCATAATTTGAAATTATGGTTTTTGGGTTAATTAATGGTGCTGAATGAAATCAAATCATGTTTTTTTTTTTTTTTTCGTTTAGGGGCTGACTGAGAAATTCAAGGAGAAGGACAGCACTTACAGTGGTAACGCGACATTCACCTATGAAACTTTCATGCTCACCGTTCTGCCATTCCTGATCGCGTAGGCTATGGGAAAGGCTTTTATTGTGGACTACTTGGCGTTTATGATGTAATTTCTTTAGGTCTTTTAAAGTCTTGCTAAGTAGTAATGATTTTCTTGCAATAACAAGATATGATTTCACGTTTCAATTACTTTGTAATTTTTATTATTATCCCTCTTTCGAATTTTTAATGTCATAATAATATATGCGGGTTTTATGTTCAATTGTTGTTGAAATTTTTGCACATAGAATAGAATGATTCCCATGTGCCAAGTGCAAATGCCAAATAGAGGAGATCAAAAGGAATTACTATCCTACTTGTATGCTTTTATCATCTAAATTCATCTAAAACCAGTCAAATCATTGATTGATGGCGTGGATCCTATTTGGACTTTGCATTAGGCATTTTTAGACTTATTCACAACAATCAAGTATTCTAGCCTGCAAATTTTGGAACATCTCTTGATTTTAAGTACTTGTTTGTATGTGAAATATTTTTATAGACGGAAGATTCGAACTCAACTCTTATTCATGTTGAGGTGCACCAGTTGAGATCTCAAAAAAAAAAAAAAAAAAAAACTCTGTAATTGTGCTTTTGCCATAATTAAGTGAAGATTGATCATCTAAGGACTTAGCTAGCTAATTGACCTGAATTTAAGTAGTAAAAATATTTGGATTTGCATTCAAAAATTCAAATTTCCTGTTTCGAAAGTCCATTAAAAAAGTAAATTTGAATTTGGCAAATCCAGCCCAAATCTAACAAACCCAAAACATAAGAATTTCAAAATCTCTTTTAATAAACATGGAATTTATCAAATCTCAGAGCCCACTCCACAATCTAAAAAAAAAAAACACTTCTAAGATGAAATCAACCCTCCAAATCTAAATCCAAATTGCAATTTGATATAATAAGTAATTTATAGAGAGGTAAAAGTTTGTTGATTGATCTCCCCTTCGCCTCCTTATAAATAAACCCAAAAAAGTGAAGAGTTTATATTGTGATGTTGAGAATCCAGAATCTCTACCACAGAAATAATTGGGTTAATTACAATCAATTTATTTAAAGGTAAAATATCATCACAGAATTAACATGTCATACAGCTCGTTAATTAGAGTTTACATGGTTTCGCCAGCTCTTTTGATCATTTGTAAAATTTCCCCATGGATCATGGATGATAAACAAAAACTTGTCTTCCATTTAGTGCTTGAGTTGGCCTTGAATTGCTCTTATCGACCTGAAATCGAAAAGGGAGAAGAAATTAAGTTAGAAACAAAATCAAGTAACCAACAATATAATATGCACAATTCAAATGTAAATCACTTTTACCAATTTCTTTCAAACCATTCATTCATGCATATATATTTCTAAGTGTTTTGGGTTGAAAGCTAAACAAATACACTCACAACAGGAAGTACTTCTTTTAATGCTTCAACTTGCTGCCTTGAGACCGTCCTCACCTGAATTAATTTACATTAAAATAAAATATAAAATTTGTAATTGTTAATTATTATATTTATAATTAATTAGACTATATCTATGCATGGTGTGAATAAATAAAATTAGAAATACTAGATATATATGCATGCATGAATTGACGTGAGACAGAAAAGTTATTGAAAAAGACCTGATGGAAAATTGTCCAAATAACACCCTCTGTACATGGAGGGGCTGTTAGTGAACCAACATATCTATAATACTTTCTTCCACTCAATATTCCAATGCTTTCTGGATTCATACTCCCTACTTCTGTCTCATTCTTTGATCCCCCTCCAAGACCTCTTATGGAAGGCAATAGCTGCCATCAAACTAGTTAATTAATAATGAAATTTATTGTGATTATTATATATACAATTTTATTTATATTACTATATGATTCAATTCGATATTCAACTTAAGAAAATCAATCGATTATGATAGACATGTTTTTTATTATACTTAATTAATTAACGTAGAATTTATCGGTAATTTTAATAAAAAAATCAGATACTATATTTTTTTTTCATAATCCCATTATGTTGCCGTTTTATGATCAACTTTATTAAGTATCTGACGACTTTCTTGTACAGAAAGAAAACTAATACCTTAGCAAGGAAGGGATCAGGCAGGCCAATTTGGTAAAGCATTGAAACAACTGCGAAGTTGTTTTGCCCACTTTTATGAACGAGGTGAAGTTCTAAGTCATACCTATATATAAACAACAACTTTGACGATGTCAATGTAATCGATATCAGACAGGCTAATGATGCAATTAGAATTGAAGAATATATAACATGAATTAAAGAATGTCATGATATGGAATATATAGAGAGAAAAATATATGAATATTATTGTTAATAATTACCTAGTTCCATTGAATGTGTGCTCAGAGGGAGAGTGCCAATGAACATTAACCACGTCGTATTCAGTCCTATTTATTTGAATTTTTCCTGCTTTCCCTTGCCATAGCACCTGATTAAGGAATTATTATATTCAGATTACTTGCCATATCTTCTTTTGTAATTATATAACATAACATTTTCATTGCCCAAAAATATGTTATTATGTCATAATTACAAAAGAAAGTACACTACAAGAAACTGACAGTGTTGCCACGATCAGGTTTGGAGCGGAATTTTTCCGCAGCAGAGTAGCCACAGAATTTCCCACGGAAAAAAGGTTTCCCGCTTCAAAATCCGTGGCAAAACCAAGCCACGGGCAATATCGTCGCAACACTCGAGGGCCATTTGCTAACTGAAACGGAGAATGAATACCGTGGCAAAAATTGTGCGTAATTAGCCGCGGTTTTTGCCACAACGAGTTTGCCACAGTTTTTACCACGGGCTTTTCAAAAGACCGTGGCAAATTCCATGACAAATGAGTAGTGGAATTTCCGTGGCAAAGACCGTTGCAAATTTATTATTATTATTTTTTAATAATTGTTTGAGCCAAAACGCAGCGTTTTGGCTCGGGGTGTTATAATTTGAGCAGCAGCAAGCAAAAACCATTTTGCAGCAGCTCAACTTTCATTTTCTCTCAAAATCTCAAAGGTTTCAAACTCTTTTTTTCTTATATTTTTGTATTTAACACAAGAGGAAGGCATGATTTCTTGTTGATCTCATTCCACAATCTCTATTTGGAGCAATATACATGGTAAGTTTAACTTATTATATCATTCTTTTATAATATATATATATATATATATATATATATTTTTGCAAAATTTTGTTTGTATGAAAGTATATATATATATTTGAGAGTGATTTAATAGTTGATGCATGGGTAGTGTGTTGTTGCTTCATATGAGTATAAATTATCGTGTGAAAATTGGTTTTGTGTTGTTGATATGAATAAGGGACTAAAATGCATAGATCTATAACTTAGGGGATGGAATTGAAAAATTGAAAAATGTAAGGATCAAATTGAAAAATTGAAAAATGTAAGGACCAAATTAAAAAATTATTTATGCATTTTAGATGGAAATTGGTTTTGTATGATCCTATATTGCAAGTCGAACATGTAGAGAAAAAGTTTTAGTGAATCTATTGTTTGTTGCAGTTATAATGGAAAATAGGAGGTGGATGTATAATAGGAATTATCCTAGCCGTGGAGGCATTAGGCAAGAGTTTCTTGATGGAGTTGTGGAATTTGTTGAATTTGCTACACGTCAGCCTCAATATATGATGGGGATAAAATACGGTGTCCATGCTATAAATGTGAAAATAGATTATTCCTCGATTCAGAAGATGTGTTGGAGCATTTGTGTCGCAGAGGGTTCATGGGGAAATATTGGAATTGGACGGCTCACGGTGAAAAGGCATGGGCCCTTCATGAGCGACAAGGATTCGTCGTTGACCCAGAATTAGCAGAGCCGGTTCCTGAGCAGATGGCTCACTGGGGCGATTACGAGCATATGAGGTGGGATCAACGGATGGTATATGATTCAGTTCGTCCAAACTTTGTTTCTCATCCTGAAGAAGAAGCAGGCCCCAGCAACATTGACGAACCCGGTGTCCTGAGTGATGAAGGTGGGGGTTCTACAAATTTGGATCAAAGTTTCTTTGATATGATTGCAGCATCCGACCAGCCTTTGTGGATTGGATGTGACAGGGGAGCTCATTCCAGGGAAACCCAATTATCTGCTGTCTCAAGGCTTTTGACAATCAAGTCGGATTCAAATATGTCTGAGGCTACATACAATGACATGTGTGATGCCATTAGGAATATGTTGCCGGTTGATAACACCTTGCCTCAAGACTTTTACCATCACAAAAAGTTAGTACGTAATTTAGGGCTACCTGTTGTCAAAATCGATGCTTGCCCAGGAGGATGCATGTTGTATTGGAAAGGTGATGTCGAGTTAACAGATTGCAAGTTTTGTGGTAAATCTAGATACAAAGAGGGTAGAGGTAGGCTGGACAATCCGAAGCGAAAAAGAATACCGCAATCAGTTCTTCGATACTTGCCACTTACTCCCAGATTGCAAAGGTTGTATGCCTCGAAAGCAACAGCAGAGCATATGACTTGGCATCATACTCATGAGACAACTGAGGGATTTATGTCTCACCCGTCCGATGGTGAAGCTTGGAAGCATTTCGATAGGACTTATCCAGATTTTGCATCCGATCCTCGTAACATCAGGCTTGGTCTGTGTGCAGATGGTTTTGCGCCCCATGGGCAGTTCGGTAAGACTTATTCATGTTGGCCGGTCATAGTGACTCCTTATAATCTTCCACCGAGTATGTGCATGAAGAGTCCTTACATGTTTTTGTCTTTGATATGTCCCGGTCCTACGAATCCAAAAAAGGACATAGATGTTTATCTTCAGCCTTTGATTGAGGAGTTAAACCATTTGTGGGTTTATGGTGCTGACACTTTTGATTGTGTATCATCGAGTAGTTTCAACATGCGGGCTGCTTTGATGTGGACAATTAATGATTTTCCTGCTTATGGCATGTTGTCTGGTTGGAGCACTGCTGGTGTTTTGGGATGCCCGATATGCATGGAAGAATCAAAGGCCTCTGTCCTCCCTTATAATAGGAAGGCTAGTTACTTTGATTGCCATCATCGTTATAGAAGGGATAAGTATTCTTTCACCCGGGATTGTGTAGTGAAAAGTCCACCGCCACCAAGGTTGTCTGGCGAAGAAACTTATGATCGGGTTCAATTTTTTGCTACGGCCTATGAAGACCCTCTCAATAAGCCTGATGGTTACTGTATTATTCATAAATGGACGAAAAAAAGCATATTTTGGGACCTACCATATTGGAAAACTAACTTGATCCGACATAATCTCGATGTCATGCACATAGAAAAGAATGTGTTTGATCATGTGCTTGGGACAGTTATGGATGTGCCAGGGAAGAGTATGGACACTGTTAATGCAAGAAAGGATCTCAAAGTTCTTTGTTATCGAGATGATATTGCGGTTGAAGATGACATTGTTGGTCGAAAACCAAAGGCGATTTACACTTTGACCAAGGAACAAAAGCGAGTTCTATGTGACTGGTTGTCTATCTTGAAGTTTCCTGATGGTTACGCATCAAATATGCGTAGATGCGTTGATGCGTGGATATGAAAGAGTTGAAGATGACTGGCATGAAGAGCCATGACTGCCACGTCTTTATGCAGAGGTTAATTCCTATTGCATTCAGGGAGATGTTGCCGGCTGAAATTTGGGGTCCTTTGACTGAGTTGAGCCTCTTATTTCGAATAATTTGCTCGTCAACATTGGACATTAATAAATTGTTCGACTTGGAGGACAAAGCAGCCATTATCTTATGCAACTTGGAGAAAATATTTCCTCCAGCTTTCTTCAATTCCATGGAGCATCTCATTGTTCACTTGCCTTATGAAGCAATTGTTGGTGGTCCTGCTCAATTTAGATGGATGTATCCTTTTGAGCGGTACGTGTTCCTTATCTATGATTAAATGTTTATGTATTATATATCGTTCATTATTATATTGATGAACTATTTCCCTGTATTAGGTTCCTAAAGCAACTGAAGAAAACAATAAAAAACAAATCAGCTGTTGAAGGTTCTATTTGCGAAGCTTACATTGCTTATGAAATCAATACTTTTTCTCAGCATTATTTTGAACTAGATGTACGTTGCACAAGTAGGAGACCTCGAAGGAATGATGAAGTTGTCAATGATCCTAGTAAGCCTCCTTTCTCTATTTTCAATTACCCAGGGAGATTTCACGGTCGTCCACGTGTTCGTTTGCTAAATGATGAGGAAAGAAAAGTTGCTAACACTTATGTTTTGCGAAATTGTCCGGAAGTTGATCCTTACCTTGAGTAAGCTTTAGTGTTTGATGTTGTAGGTTAATGGCTTGACATGTTATGGATTCTTGAGTAAGTTTTAGTGTTTGACATGTTATGGATTCTTCTATTTCTATACCGAATGGTCTACTTACAGGATGTTCGTGGATTACCTCAAACATGAAGGTCATACTTCCGATGAAATTGACCAGGGAATCGAAATGTTTTTCGCTGATTGGTTCAAACTCTATGTAAGTTATGCACTTATATAATTAATAAAGGTTTCGTGAACATTATTTTCTCAACCATAATGCAAAATGAGTTTTGCTCACAGGTTCAAACCAGGGAAAATGCAGTAACCGATCCACTATTGCAGGACCTTGCTTGGCCTCCATCTAATAAAGCAACTTCATGGCCCGCATACATGGTCAACGGTTACAATTTTCATACCTTTGTACATGGCCAAGGGAGGGCAACAATTAATACTGGAATTGGTGTTCGTGGCTCAGATTCTAATGATCCATCACATGATTTTTATGGTATTTTGAAAGATGTTGTGCAGATTGAATATTGTGGCTCCACCTTCTCAATGAACGTTGTTCTATTTGAAGGTGATTGGTTTGATCCCATAAATGGAATGAAAGTTCACCCTTTGTACAAGTTGGTGGATGTTAATCGCAAGAAATTCTATAAGGAATACGACCCATTCATATTAGCTCAACAAGCGATTCAAGTCTACTACTGTCATTATCCTAGCATGAAGAAAGACAAAGTAGATTGGATGGCAGTTTGTGAGACAAAGTCTCGGAGAGTGGTTGATTCAGCTTCTAAAGAAGAATCAGATCAGGATGCCACAGCCTACCAAGTTGATGATATTCCGCATGCCCCATCAGTTAGTATTTCAGAGCAAATTCCATCTTTGTTTGATCAGTTGCAAGGACTTACTCTAGAAGTTGATTTGGGTATATTACCACAAAGTGTTCCATCAGAATTACCAACGGATGAAGAAGAATTTGAATCTGAGGAAACATCAGATGATGAAGATGATGTAGACCCCTCTAATGATTACTAATCTTTGTTGGTTTCAAATGTTTTATGGAATATTACAAAAAACTAGATTAATAAAATATCTTAATTTTGTATTATAATGAAGTTGGATTATCATATATAACAGACTTTTTTGCCTATTATCAGGATTGGAAAATCTGATTTTGCAAAAAATAATTAATGGTCAAGTTTCAAACGTGCCAATTATGGAATTTGCATTTATATTTTGCAGCGGCATTTGCCAGGGTTTTTCAGTTTCCAATGGGTTTTGCGGCGGTTTTGCCAAAATCCCTGGCAAGTCTCGTGGATAAGGTTGCAAATTCAAATAAATTTAAATCCTACATTTGCCACGGTTTTTGAAACGGTTTCCCTAAAACCGTGGTAAAAATCGTGGGTATTAAC